>JAVJIF010020711.1:0-83953 GCA_038442645.1 Agave tequilana
ACATTCTATAAAACAAGGCATGAAACTAAAGATATCAAAAACTAAACATGGCATATACAATCATGATGGAGTTGCAAGTTATACTAATCATGTATCAATGAGGCATAAGGCTAAACTAGCAATCCTATAACAATTGTATATACAAATTAAAACTCTTAAATGGAGATGTTACCAATTTACGGGCAATCTCCACAAATAGGTGCCTCCACGATAGCGATGCATGCATGATTTGTTCTTTAAGCTCCGATGCATCAACCACCCGGGCACCACCTCCTCCTAAGTTTGGAGGGTGTAGATCCACCTATACGTGATCATTTAAATTTGGTGGCTCTTTTGGTACCCAAATCTTAGTGGGTCCTTTGGGGTTAGATCCGGGGCGACCCAAACAAATTTATTTTAACATTGTTTAGCATAGCAAAACTTTCTAAATGGCCTTTGCGGCCACAATGCGTGCAAATGTAAATTCTACCACTATTGTACATAAGCATGGTTATGAGTGTGTGCATGTTTATGTGTAGCATGTTTATGATGAGCATGTTTCCCTTGGGCTATTCCCTTAGGAAATTTAGATGCAAGCTTGTTAAAATCAAATGCACACCTTTTAAGAGTTGAGTCTAATACATCAACCCGTTTTTTGTATCTCAACAAAATCATTTTTACTACATGATACAATGGGGTTTTCCCTTTACAAGCTAATTTATAATTTGCAAAATCACTTTTTATTTTCTCAAAAGAATTAGACAAATTATTTTTCTCTTTTTCAATAATATCAAGTTTATCTTTCAAGGACTCATTTTCCCTTTTAACTTTTTATTATGAGACTGCGAAATCTCATATCTATGTTGTAATTCCTCAAAGAATTGTGCTAGTTCATCCATAGTGAGGTCATCATCATCAAGAGTGTTATCAAATGTTACCTTAGAAGCGTCGTCTCCTTGTGCCATGAAGCACATGTTGGCGGCGTCGTGCTCCTCTTCGGATTCCGACTCCGAATCATCCCATGTAGCGGCCAACGCTCTTCTTCTTCCCATGTTTGGAAGTGGTAGCTTGGAGAGCGGGACACTCGGCAATTAAGTGACCGATCTTCTTGCAATGAAAGCAAGGACCGGGTCATCTCTTTTTCTTCTCGTACCTTCCTTGAGGCTTCCCTCTTCGGAAGTTACTTTGTCGTCCCTTCTTGTAAAACATCTTGCCCACCTTCCGGATGAGCATGGCGAAGTCCTCATCGCAATCCTCCGATGAGTCATCCTCTTCGTGTATGGTAGGAGCGGCTTTGAAGGCAATGGTCTTCTTCTTTGGTGCCTCCCTTTCTTCTCTAACTTTCATCTCCATCTCATGCGTCTTGAGATTCCGATGAAGCCGAAGAAGTCCATCTCCTCTTTGTCGTTGAGTTCCTTGAGTGTGGTCGCCTTGACTTCCAAGCTTTGGAAGAGCTCTAATCACCTCCTTATCTTTTGATCATTATCAATCTTGTCGCCTAAGGAAGAAAGAGCATTAGTTATTTTTGTAAAACGGGTGAGCATGTCATCAATGCTCTCATTTTCAAACATATAGAAATTTCATATTGAGAACGTAGCAAGTCAACTTTGGCTCTCTTAACTTGAGACGTTCCCTCATGAGTCACAATGAGTATGTTCCAAACCTCAAATGCGGATTTACAATTTATTATGCGTGCAAGGTCATCTTCATTCAATGCTTGGGTCAATGCAATTGTGCCCTAGCATTAGCCTCATAGTCTTTGGAAGTATCCTCGGACCATGTGCTCTCATCACTAGTGGGTTCAATAAAATCTTTGGTAATGGCCCTAGCTACCCTAACTCCTAGGGATTTAAGGAAGAGATTCATTTTCACCTTCCAAATGGGGAAGTTTAAACCATCAAACTTGGGTGGGATTTAATGCTAGAAAAGTCCATGGATGCCATGAATGCTCAAGCAAATGTAAATGCAACACAAATGTATATAGCCAATATGGATCTCCTAAGGTGTTAGACCTAAGTTGTAGGGTTAGGCTCTGATACCAATTGAAATCACCTAGAGGGGGGGGTGAATAGGTGATGGCTATATGAAATATGGCAATTTTGCGGAACTAAACTTTCACACACAAATAGCACAAATAAAGACTTGCAATAATACAACAATTAAGGTGCAAGAATTGAAAGGAGTAGAGTTAGAGAAAATTGATCAAACGCAAACGCAAGGATGTGTTTCTGAGGTTCGAGCCACGCTCTACGTCCCCCCGCCTTCACACTTGAAGGATTTGCACTACTATCGTTGATCCCACCGGATCGCCAATATAAGGACACACTTGTCCCTTACACTTGTGATGCCGCAAACACACCCGAAGCTCACTAGCTCCCTTGAGGCCGATGCCTCTACAACTTCACTCCAAGAAGAATAGAGTGATCACACTTGATCACTTTACAAAAGCTCACTTGCACAATCCTAGAACCAAATATGTAGATGTAAAGCTTGGGATTGTGGTGTGCAAAATCTAGAGAGAAGCTAGAGGAATAGGCTACAAGTTGGGTGTTGGGAATTTAGGCTTTGGAAAATCTTTTATGAAGGAAAGCTTTGAAAATCTTTGTAAAACTCTTAAGAAATATTTTGCAATAGTTGTCTAATCAATATGAGGTGACCCTCTATTTATAGGGGTCAAAAACAGTCTCAAAAACTCGTTGGAGACAAATCCCAAAAGAAAAACAGTCAGAAAAACTAGCTGTTGGATCTGTCAGAACTTTTGACAGATTCCGGTCGACCGGGCGGTCGACCGCCAACGGTCAAAAATATGACCGTTGGGGCTCATCGGTCGACCGGGTCGGTCGACCGAAAACTCCTGTGAAGGCAAGTGAACATCGGTCGACCGGGTCGGTCGACTGATATAGACGTGCACAGTATTGTGCACATCGGTCGACGGGTCGGTCGACCGGTCACTGTGAGTTCTGAAAAACAGAACTTCCAGAACCAGAAAACTTGGATTTTGGTTTTGGGTTTCGGGTAAGATTTTGGAACTTGTAAAAACATGAAGTATAAGCATGTGTCATACTTCAATCATGTTAAAAAATAGTTTGATAAAAATCCTTTTGATAGAACCTTGTTTTTCCATAAAATTGTTTTTCCAAAACTATTGTTTTTCTGAAAATCATATTTCCAAAATATGTTCTCTTTTAAAAACTAAGTTAGAAATGGAATTGAAAAATCTTTTGAAGCCATGAACCTAACTAAGAGGTGTGTGTGTGATAATCCCATAGCTCTACTTCTAATATCTAGCTTTGACAAAATATCTAAAATAAAAATAAAAATACAAAGCTTGTTTCTTCAATGTCTTGATCTTGTCTTGATCTTCATATCATCATCTTGATCCCGAAGCATCCTAGTTGTGCATAGCTTGGGAATCTTCATTTTTGCGGCGTCCAAACTTGTGAGTCTTTTAGCGGAGCCGTCAAAAACCTGTTCTTGAACCTGAAATCCTTTTAACCAAAAATATTAGATACATAACTAAATATGTTTTGTTATCATCAAAATAACTGGGATAATGGCCTTTGGGCCAACAACAAATACGCGCTTAATCAGAGGATTATTTATATCTATAAATTTTTTTTATAAGACATAAGAATCTTTATTTTTGAACCCTAAATGTGTAAGTGTATAAATTATGCATATTTCATCAAGTTAAAAATCAAGACTAAATTATTTTTTCAAATTTTCTTCCTAACCTTAGAACAAATAATCTTATATTGACCATGTATAAGAAATCTTAATTATTATCTCCTATTCTTTAAAATTAACTTAATTTTCTTACAAAAAATATGTCAAAATATTGTTTCTCTTTTCAAAAAGTTTTAAAAGCAAAAAATGTTATTTTTTTAATAAAATGAAAGCCTATGTTATGTTAGAACCCTCCCCCATATCTGTCTCATGCATTGTCCTCAATGTATGAATGAATGCATAAATACATGAAAAAGAAGAAAGAGAAGAAAAATGTTACCTCCAGGTGGTGGCTTCGGTGGTGGTCGGATTGGGCTAAGTGTTACTACCCAATTAAGATAATGTGGTGGTTCACAGAGCCCATCTTTATTGACCTCCTTTTTATTTACATAATTATAATCCCCAATATGAATAGGATTATGAAAGATCCTATCATGAAAATTATTCCCTTTACATGACCAGTCTTGAAAAATCATCATGGAATCATCATGGTCTATACCTATGTCCAACAAAAGAATGTGACTTGGTAGAATGGTTGATTTGGGTTCAAGAGTTATCGGTTCGGGAACCATTACTAACTTGAGAAAACCAACATGGGATTTAAGAGTCAGTTTTGCTTCAAGAGTTGAGTCCAAATCAAAAATCTAATTTCACCTTCTTTTCCCATCAATGAAATATGACTATCCAAAAGAGGTGGTTCAATTTCAAAATTTATTGATACAAAATTAATGTTGGCTCAGAAAATGGGTCCAATTTGGGTAAGGATAGCGGAATCAACATAAATTCAAAAATTTGAATTGCATTACAAAGTTGTGAGTCAGGGTCACATTCATGTTCAAATTCAATTATATTGAAATGAAAACTTAACAAGTTGTCAATGGGTTGATATTGGTCAAGTTCAAAATTTTTTGGTGAAATTGACTCTTGGTTAAAGTCTCTAAGACACCATGATTCTTCGTTCATATCAATATGGCTAGGGCAATCAGGAATGATCGAACATGTGTTAGATAGAGTTTTCATATTCCTAGCTTTCACTATGTTGATCAAATAACTCATTTGTTCTTCTAGCCTATAGGGGATTGAGAAAAATAAATTTCAGACTGAATCAGGTTTTTCATACTCCTATCTATTGCTGGAACTTATTTTGATGATAACATTTGTGATGCAGTTGCATTGGACTTCTATCTCAAAAGCTTATGATGAGTTCTAAAATGTTGAAGACTACTCAAGGATATTTGGCTACTTTGCGTATTTGATATAGAATGTTAAAAGCCTTGGAACACACACTGTATTCTATTAGTCGACTTATATCCAAATATAGTCGACTTATATATCCTATAGTCGACTTGACACTTTATGTAGTCGACTAAGTTCTGTCCTGAAAAGATATCAACTTTCTTTTTCTTGACAGTTAGCAGTCGACTTATCAATCTTACCAGTCAACTAATCCATCTCGTAGTTGACTTATAAATTCTGCTGGTCAACTAATTTCAATTTTCAGAGACTTACATATCTGTATCAGTCTTGATATAGTCGACTTGCTTTCTTTATTAGTCGACTAACCCAGTCAAATAAGCCTATACTAGTCGACTAACCCCCAACTCCTGATCGACTTATAGCAGTTTGCAACTGTTGTATAGTTATTGAATTCTGGTGTTTTATCTAACTTTTTAATATTCAAATTTATCCTAATAACTACCCTAACTGATCATAGATTTCACCTATAAATAGGGATGTTGTCCTAAGCTAAAACACTAATTCACATCAATAATTTTTTTGCCCAAAAACTCTATTCAAAAAATCTATTTTTCATAAAACAATTTCCACTTTTCTATTCTTCACTCAAATTCCAATCCTTTAATGAAGAATTTTGAGAGTCTACCTATAAGAGTCCTTGTTCACGATCACATAAAGATTCAAGGCTTATAAGATTGATTGCAATCACTCAAAGAGAAAGATTATACAAGAGCGTCTTCTTGGTGTAGAAGAGAAGTTGTACAAGGTGTTGTTGTCTTCTTGGTGTAAGAAGAGTTGTACGGATTTGGCAAAAGTTATTTGTCAAGTGGTGTACAAGGTGTTGATTTTGGGTGTACAAAGTCAAGGATAAGGAAAATCTCAAGCGGGTTGCTTTAGGACTGGATGTAGGTCACGAGGACCGAACCAGAATAAAATCTCTTGTGTTTGCGTTTGCATAATTTCTGAGATTTATTTCCTTTCTTGCAAGTTATTTTATTTAACGCTAATTATCTTTGCTCTAGTGTTGTGCTAATATAATATTTTAGATTCTACAATTGGTATCAGAGCCCTGCATACCAGGTCAACACCCTACAAGGATGGCAATGGAGTTTCCTTCGTGGCAATTCAGAGAAGGACATTCTACACAACGTTCACCATTATTTGATGGATCGAACTACAACTATTGGAAGTGTAGAATGAAGATTTACTTACAATCGCTTAACTATGAACTATGAAATATAGTAGAAGCAGCATACATCAAACCAACTACCAATTACAGTGCCTAGAGTGAAGAACAAAAGAAGTTTGCAAATCTTGATGCCAAAGTAATGAACGCACTTTTCTGTGCCTTGAACAAA
Source organism: Agave tequilana (assembly GCA_038442645.1). Classification (NCBI taxonomy): domain Eukaryota; kingdom Viridiplantae; phylum Streptophyta; class Magnoliopsida; order Asparagales; family Asparagaceae; genus Agave; species Agave tequilana. Next base: position 6,300 of record JAVJIF010020711.1, read on the forward strand.
GAAGAATTCAATCACGTGTCAACAGCCAGATCTGCAAATCAAATATGGAAAACTTTATAGGTAACACATGAAGGCAACAATAAGGTTAAAGAATCTAAAATTCTTATTCTTGTTCACAGGTTTGAACTCTTCAAAATGAAGGAGAATGAAACCATCTCAGAAATGGTTACAAGATTCATCGATATTACAAATTCCTTAGTAGCCCTTGGAAAGGATTGCACTCAAGTAAAAAAAGTGAGAAAGGTTCTTCGTGCACTCACACCAGATTGGGAGAAGAAGACTACTGCAATTGAAGAAGCAAATAATCTCTCAACTATGTCATTAGAAAACCTTATTGGTAATTTAATAGCATATGAAGTACAACTTGAAGATCGAAAGAAGGATGAATAACAACTTCAATCCAAGAAGAAAGTACTTGCCTTCCATGCATCCTCAGATACGGACAATTCAAATGACAATAAAGAGGAGATGGCAATACTTGAAATCACCTAGAGGGGGGTGAATAGGTGATGGCTATATGAAATATGGCAATAATGCGGAATTAAAATTCTACTTAACAATTAGCTCAATTAAAAAGACTTGCAATGTAAAAGACAATAAATAGTGCAAGAATTAAAGAGAGTTAGAGTTTAGAGAAAATTGAGCAAACGCAAACACGAGGATATGTTTCCGAGGTTCGAGCCACGCTCTACGTCCCCGCCTTCACACTTGAAGGATTTTCACTATTGTTGATCCCACTGGATCGCCAATACAAGGACACACTTGTCCTATCTCTCGTGATGCCGCAACACCACTGGAGCACACTAGCTCGCTTGAGGCCGATGCCTCTACAACTTCGCTCAAGAAGAAGGTTGATCACACTTGATCACAAAACGCTCACTTAGCACAATCCTATAACCAATATGTAGAAGTAGAATTTGGGATTGTGAAGTGCAAAAGTCTAGAGTGAAGTAGAGAAATAAGCTTCAAGAAGGTGTTTGAAAATTTTGGCTTTGATGGAAATCTTTTCTCAAAAAGAAGACTTGAAAATCTTATGAAAATATCTTGTAAAATTGTTATCTCATCATGTTGAAATGACCACCTATTTATAGGGATGAAAAGACTAAGAAACAGCCAGAGAAATTCGTTGGGGTGAGATCCCAACAAAATCTGTCAGAAAATAGAGCTGTTGGAGTCTGTAAGAATTTCTGACAGCTAGCGGTCGACCGGGTCGGTCGACCGTCAACGGTCATATTTCTGACCGTTGGGGGACATCGGTCGACCGCCCCGGTCGACCCAAACAAACAGAGAGCACTGTTAAGTGCCCGGTCGACCCGAGCGGTCGGCCGACGTACACACATGCACAGTTGTGCACGTCGGTCGACCCGAGCGGTTGACCGGCCTCTGTCAGATCTGTTAAAACAGATTCTGCAGAAACCAGGAAAAGGAAATTGGTTTTGGTCTTATGGTTTAAGGACATTATAAATGAGGTGCTAGACCTACTAAATCTAAGAGTATGATCATAAATCAATACTCAAACATGTTCTATCTTTTTGATAAAAATCCTTTTAATAAAAACTTGTTTTTCCAACAATCGTTTTTCAAAACTTGGTATTCCTAAAACTAATTTTCCAAAACATGATTTTTCTCAAACTATGTTGAAAATACTGAATTGAAAATTCTTTTGAAGCCTTGAAGCAAACTAGTGTGTGTGAGTGACAATCCCAAATAATCTACTTCTAACATCTAGATTTTGACAAAATGTCTAAAAAGAAAAGTAAAATACAAATCTTGGTCTTTTCTTCAAAGTCTTGATCCCGAAGCTTTCTACCGTGCTTGGCTTGGGAATGCAAATCTTTAGCGGCACCCAAACTTGTGAGTCTTGATCGTGAAGCCGTCAAATCAACTTGTTCTATAACCTGAAATCCTTTTAAACAAAATTGTTAAATACATAACTAAATATGGTTTGTTATCATCAAAATATACATCGAGATATTAGGCTAATGGCCTTTGGGCCAACAATCTCCCCCTTTTTGATGATGATAAAACATATATAGTTATTACAAATATTTTGGGTAGAGACTTCAAGTGAAGCTCCCCCTCAATACATGCATATAATGAAAACATACTCAGGCATAAATAAATGACACAAATAGTAATCAAACATACACAAGTCCATGCCAGAAATTACTCATGTCATAAATGATAACACATGTTTATAGAATATATAAAAACACATGTCCATAACACAAATATATATAGATAAAAGCACATGTCCACAACACAAATATATCAAGTACATGTCCACAATACCAAAATACTAAAAGATGTGTCCACAACACAGAAAATGTCAAGTACAATACCAAAATACTAAAAGGATGTCAAACACAAAGATAATGCAAAATACAAGCACACAAAATATAAGCCTCTCCATCAATAACTCTCCCCCTTTTTGACATCATCAAATAAGGGGTAGTCACTCAGCACCATCATCGTCCTCATCATCGTCTTCCTCAGACGAGCTGTCCTCAGAATCACCCTCGGCCATCTGCTCATTACCATCATCATCAGCATCCTCATCAGAAGAAGAACCTGCCCCCTCTGGATCAATACCTGCAACACCTGGCTGAGGTGGTGAAACAGCAGAAGGAGCCCTGGCAGGAAATGGAGGGCCGGAGGATGGAAGTGGTCGGGCAAAAGATGTGGGATCAGGACCAAGCATATTGAGCTTCACAAAGAGTGCCTCAAATTGCGAGTCCATGAATCTCATGGAGTCAGCAAAGTAAGACATATCATTGCGAATGCCCTAAAAGCGCGAGTCCATCTCCGCATGAAAAGCTGTATCTCGCTGCTCGATCCAAGACTGGTGCTCCTGGATCTTAGAGCGAATCTCAGAAGAGATGAAAGTCAGGAAATCAGGAGACATGGAAAGCCGGGGAGCAGAGGAAGTCTCTAGGGCAGAAGAGGACCCTGGGGCAGATGATGACCCTGGAGCAGGAACAGGAGGAGGCTGCTCATGAGCGACACGACGCATCTGAGCCTGCATCCTCTTAAGAAGGGTGCTATCCAGGTTTACAGAGGGTTCAGAAGGAGACTCAGAGGAAATATCAAATCCTAGTTGTGTAAGAAGATGAGTGATGAGCTTCCCATAAGGCAAGTGCCTACCGGGCATGCAGATTTGATCAGACGCCATGTGATAAGCTATGAAATGGGGAAAGTTATTCTAAATGCCTTTGAGAAGGCAATAGACTATCAGTGGAACTGGACCCCTAGCATTGCTATACTCCCCTGACTTGGTTAAAATATTATAGAAGACAAATTTAGCTAAGACTTGGGCGGTAAACGTGAACTTGTTCACCTCCTCATTCCCAACCAAACCGGGGTTGTCATTCCCGTGAATCAAAGTGGAAGTGGTGAGCGCAGACTCACTGTTTGGATAGACAAAGTCATGGAGATCAAAAGAATAAACATCAACTCCTTCACAGGAGAGATGAAGAAGATCAGCAAATTGGTCTAGGGGGATATCGATGTCTCTCCCTAGAACTCTGGATCTAACTCGATTTGCCTCAAAAGAAAAATTGGAATAGAAGTAAGGCACAAGGGAAGTGTAAACTGGTTCTCTTATGGCCATGAATTAGTCTAGAGAGTTAGTTCTCAAAATGTGGGGGATGTTAAGATGTTCAAAGTCCTGGAGAGTAACACATCTCCCAGAAATGATATTCCTTTTTGAAAGGAGGATAAATCTATTCTAATGCACGATCATTGATAAATGGACGTTTAGGTCTAGGGGTTGAGGATGAGGGAGCCGCAGCTTTCCCTTTATCACTTCTAGATCTTTTAGTCATATTGAAAATTTTGGGGAAAATAGAGAGATCTAGGTTGAAATAAATTAGGGCTTGATCTAACAACAAGGAAAACTAAGGATCTTGACAAAAGATTGAAGAACACAACACTAGAGATCAAGATTCACCATAAAAATCTGATTTTTACCTGAAAAGGGGATCAAGAACCCTAGATCTAAAAAACCCTTGAAATCTGATGGAGAAAATCCCTGAAAGTGAAGATCCAACACAAAATAGAGGGAATAGAACTTAGATCTGGAAGGAATTTGAGTGGGGTGAAGAGAATCAAATTTTTGAGAGAGAGGAGAAGGGGATCGGCTGTGGAAAAGTGAGAGAGAGAGAAAGAGAGAGGAAAAGTGCTTTAAATAAGGTGGTTAGGGCAGAATCTCGATTCACGGTCGACCGGGTCGGTCGACCCAGAAAACCCGAGAGCTCTGCAGACAACAGCGATCGACCGCACGGGTCGGCCGATATTTCCCGAGAGCTCTGACAGAGAAACGGTCGGCCGCACGGGTCGGCCGGCTACAGAGAAGAATGAAATAATTTATTCTTCCAGGCAATGTCGGTCGACCGGAACTCAGAGCCGGTCGGCCGGCTTTGCCCAAAATCTGTCAGCAGCCAAATACAAAAAAAAATTTTAAAACATTTTAACAAATAACAAGCAGTATATATTTTTGACATGCAAAATTTTAACAACATGTTTTATATCTTCATAGGTTATAAAATCAACAAAATTTACACAAGATAATTTTAATTTTAATTTTCATATAAAACAAAGGTTTTAGAGATGTTGAAGCCGAATACCCGGTGAAGGGTTCTGAACTTCATCCTCGAGATTCCTCTTGAATGAGTTGAGGTGCGTAAATGCCATCTCTAATGTATTTGTTTTAAATATGAATTTTTACAAAATTTATTTTTAGTTTTGACAAAAGGTATATATAGATATATGCTCAAAACTAGACATGTGGACATTCAATATATGTGGCATAAAAATAAGATATCAAAATTAGAACAAGGCATATACACAATCATGATAGAGATGTAGGTTTACACTAACATATATCAATGTAGCATAAAAGTAAACTAACAATCCTATGCATTTGTATATATAACCAAAATTAAAACTTTTTAAATGGAGAAGTTACCAAATGAGGGCAATCTCCAAAATAGGTGCCTCCATGATAGTGATGCAAGCGCGATGTGTTCTTTGAGCTTTGATGCATCCACCACCCGGGCACCATCTCCCCTAAGTCTTGGAGGATGAAGATCCACCTGTATCATTTAAGTTTGGTGGGTCTTTTGGTACCCATATTTTCTTGGGTCCTATAGGGTTAGTATCGGAGCGAACCCAAACATGTTTACTTGGTATATTATGTTTAGCATAACAAGATTTTTCTAAATGGCCTTTGCGGCCACAATGCGTGCAAACATAAATCCTACCACTACCATACATGAATGCATGCTTGTGTGAGTGTGCATGTTTCCGTGCATGTGCATGGTGAGTGTGTTTCCCTTGGGTTACTCCTTTGGAAACCTAGAAGCAAATTTATTTAAATCAAAAGCACACTTCTTTAAAGTATTATCTAAAGTCTCAACACGTTTTTGAATTTCCAAATATTCATTTTTGTTGAGAGATGAAATGGGGGTTTTCCCTTTACAAGATATTTTATATTTTTCAAAATTAATTTTCATTTTCTCAAAAGCGTTTGATAAATCATTTTCTCTTTAAGAACAAGATCAAATTTATTTTTCAAGGAATCATTTTCCTTTTTCAATTTCCTATTTTGAGATTGAGAAATCTCATACCTATGTTGCAATTCTTCAAAAAATTGAGCAAGTTCATCCATGGTTAGCTCATCATCATCAATAGAGGTATCTAAGCATACCTTGGTTGTATCCTCACCTTGTGCCATGAAGCACATATTGGCGGTGTCGATCTCCTCTTCGGAATCCGACTCCGTGTCATCCCAAGTGGCCACCATTGCTTTCTTCTTCTTTGGCCCATTCTTGGAGGTTGTGGCTTGGAGAGCGGGGCAATCGGCGATGAGATGTCCGATCTTCTTGCAATGGAAGTAAGGACCGGGCTCCTCTCTTTTCCTTACGAATCTTCCTTGAGGTTTCCTCTTCGGAAGTTGCTTTGTCTCCCCTTCTTGTAGAACATCTTGCCCACCTTCCGGATGAGCATGGCAAAGTCCTCATCGCAATCTTCCGATGAGTCATCCTCTTCATGGATGGTTGGAGTGGCTTTGAAGGCGAGTGCTTTCTTCTTTGGCGCCTCCCTTTCTTCTCTAACTTTCATCTCTATCTCATGTGTCTTGAGATTTCCGATGAAACCGGAGAAGTCCATCTCCTCCCTATCGTTGAGCTCTTTGAGGGTGGTTGCCTTTACTTCCCTGCTTTGGGAAGAGCTCTAATGACCTTCCTTATCTTTTGGTCATTGTCGATTGTGTCACCTAAAGAAGATAAGGCATTAGTAATCTTGGTGAAACGCGTGAGCATGTCATCAATGTTCTCATTATCAAACATATAAAAATTCTCATATTGAGAACGCAACAAGTCAATCTTAGATCTTTTGACTTGTGACGTTCCCTCATGAGTCACAATTAAAATGCTCCAAACTTCAAATGCGGATTTGTAATTTATGATGCGAGATAGGTCATCCTCATTTAGAGCTTGGATTAATGAATATTGAGCCCTAGCATTGGCCTCATAGTCCTTGGTGGTGTCCTCGGACCATGTTCTCTCATTGGTGAGAGGTTCTACAAATTCTTTTGTTATGGTCCTAGCAACCCTAACTCCTAAGGACTTAAGGAAGAGGTTCATCTTGACCTTCCAAATGGGGAAGTTCAAGCCATCAAATTTTGGTGGGGACTTGATGCTAGAAAAGTCAAGTGATGCCATGGATAAAGAGTGTAATGCACAATAAATGAAGAATGCAACAAATAATATAGCCAATAACAAGGATCTCCCTAAGGTGGTTAAACCAAATAGTAGGGTTAGGCTCTGATAACAATTGAAATCACCTAGAAGGGGGGTGAATAGGTGATGGCTATATGAAATATGGCAATAATGCGGAATTAAAATTCTACTTAACAATTAGCTCAATTAAAAAGACTTGCAATGTAAAAGACAATAAATAGTGCAAGAATTAAAGAGAGTTAGAGTTTAGAGAAAATGAGCAAACGCAAACACGAGGATATGTTTCCGAGGTTAGAGCCACGCTCTACGTCCCCGCCTTCACACTTGAAGGATTTCCACTATTGTTGATCCCACTGGATCGCCAATACAAGGACACACTTGTCCTATCTCTCGTGATGCCGCAACACCACCAGAGCACACTAGCTCGCTTGAGGCCGATGCCTCTACAACTTCGCTCAAGAAGAAGGTTGATCACACTTGATCACAAAACGCTCACTCAGCACAATCCTATAACCAATATGTAGAAGTAGAACTTGGGATTGTGAAGTGCAAAAGTCTAGAGTGTAATAGAGGAATAAGCTTCAAGAAGGTGTTTGGAAATTTTGGCTTTGATGGAAATCTTTTCTCAAAAAGAAGACTTGAAAATCTTATGAAAATATCTTGTAAAATTGTTATCTCATCATGTTGAAATGACCACTTATTTATAGGGGATGAAAAGACTAAGAAACAGCCAGAGAAATTCGTTGGGGTGAGATCCCAACAAAATCTGTCAGAAAATAGAGCTGTTGGAGTCTGTAAGAATTTCTGACAGCTAGCGGTCGACCGGGTCGGTCGACCGTCAACGGTCATATTTCTGACCGTTGGGGGACATCGGTCGACCGCCCCTGTCGACCCAAATAAACAGAGAGCACTGTCAAGTGCCCGGTCGACCCGAGCGGTCGGCCGACGTGCACACATGCACAGTTGTGCACGTCGGTCGACCCGAGCGGTCGACCGGCCTCTGTCAGATCTGTTAAAATAGATTCTGCTGAAACCAGGAAAAGGAAATTGGTTTTGGTCTTATGGTTTAAGTACATTATAAATGAGGTGCTAGACCTACTAAATCTAAGAGTATGATCATAGATCAATACTCAAACATGTTCTATCTTTTTGATAAAAATCCTTTTAATAAAAACTTGTTTTTCCAACAATCGTTTTTCAAAACTTGGTATTCCTAAAACTAATTTTCCAAAACATGATTTTTCTCAAACTATGTTGAAAATACTGAATGGAAAATTCTTTTGAAGCCTTGAAGCAAACTAAGTGTGTGTGAGTGACAATCCCAAATAATCTACTTCTAACATCTAGGTTTTGACAAAATGTCTAAAAAGAAAAGTAAAATACAAATCTTGGTCTTTTCTTCAAAGTCTTGATCCCGAAGCTTTCTACCTTGCTTGGCTTGGGAATGCAAATCTTTAGCGGCACCCAAACTTATGAGTCTTGATCATGGAGCCGTCAAATCAACTTGTTCTATAACCTGAAATCCTTTTAAACAAAATTGTTAAATACATAACTAAATATGGTTTGTATCATCAAAATATACATCGAGATATTGGGCTAATGGCCTTTGGGCCAACAATACTCTCAAGAAAATTCAAAAAGTTCTTGAAGCAAGGTAAATTTAATCCTACATGTTTTAATTATAATAAAACAGGTCAAATGAAGAAGGATTGCCCATTGCTCAAAAATAAAGGAAAATTAAAGAGTAAAAAGTTCAAAAAGAAGAAAAATTATCAAGCATCATGGGAAAATAGTGATTCATCTTTCTCAGATAAAGAAGAAACCGCTAAACATGCCAACATATGTTTTATGGCTTAAGAAGAAGATGAGGTACAATATACTGAACTCTTATATGCATTTCATGAGTTATATAATGATCTCAAGAATGAAAAGATAAAAAATAAAGTTTTATCAAAGAAAAATGAAAGACTCATCAAAGAAATTTTTTTTATGATTCTCAATTTCTTCTGTAAATTGTCAAAAAGATGATTTTGAAAAAGTTATATTATCATTGAAAAACGATAATGAGAATTTATTGCAAGATAATGCTTTATTGAAAAGAAAAACTATGTCTTTAAATGAAAGAATTTCTATTTTAGATAAAGACATGACAAGTTTCAAAAATAAATATGAAGAACTTTTGAATAAAGTGACAAAGTTTAATAAAGGAAAAGAAAATTTAAATGATATATTGTCATATCAAAAGGTCTCATATAATCATTTTGGACTTGAATTTTCAAAAGATAAGCATATTTGTCTTGGTTGCTCAAAAAATAATATTTACAAAAAGAATAATGATAATTCTTTTGTTAAAAAGACCATGAGATCAAAGTTTAAATATATTTGGATTCCTAAAAATCTAAATAATATGGATAAAAAGGCTTATATTGCATCATATATACATCATATATGTAATTCATGCAATTATGTTTATACTAACAGATGAAAACTAAATTCAAATTGGGTTTAGATTCCTAAAGATTTATATTCTGATCATGTTATGATTGGTGCCATTAACAATGTTTTATCTTATAGGTACCATACAAAGAAAAGAGAACTCCTGATGATATAAGTTATTTTTAACATCTAAAAATATATCATATGTATGCTATGATGCAGGGGAGAACGCTTGTTATCTATATCTGTTATAACTCATTTTATGCAGGAGGAAAACACATATTTGTGATACCCGGTTTCTACTTAGGAAGTTTCTCTATAGGGGAGCTTGTGCATACACACATTGTCATTATCAAAAAGGGGGAGAATATTGGAACTTATTTTGATGATAACATTTGTGATGCAGTTGCATTGGAGTTCTATCTCAAAAGCTTATGATCAGTTCTGAAATGCTGAAGATTACTCAAGGATATTTGGCTATTTTGTGTATTTGATATAGAATGTTAAAAGCCTTGAAACACACACATTTTAGTCTATTTGTCGACTTATATCAAGTATAGTCGACTTTTATATCCTATAGTCGACTTGACACTTTATGTAGTCGACTAAGTTCTGTCCTAAAAAGATATCAACTTTCTGTTTCTTGACAGTTAGCAGCATTAGTCAACTTATCAATCTTACCAGTCGACTAATCCATCTTGTAGTTGACTTATAAATTCTATTGGTCGACTAATTTCAGTTTTCAGAGACTTACATATCTGTATCAGTCTTGATGTAGTCGACTTGTTTTCTTTATTAGTCCACTAACCTAGTCAAATATGCTATACTAGTCGACTAACCCCAACCCCTAGTCGACTTATAGCAGTTTGTAACTGTTGTACAGTTATTGAATTCTGGTATTTTATCTAACATTTTAATATTCAAATTGTCCTGATAACTACCCTAACTGACCATAGATTTCACCTATAAATAGGGATGTTGCTCTAAGCTAAAATACCAGCTCACATCAATAGTTTTTCTGCCCAAAAAACTATGTTCAAAAATCTATTTTCAGAAAACTATTTCCACTTTTCTATTCTTCACCCAAATTCCAATCCTTTAGTGAAGAATTATGAGAGTCCACCTATAAGAGTCCTTGTTCACGACACATACAGATTTAAGGCTTATAGGATTGATTATAATCACTCAAAGAGAAAGACTGTACAAGAGCATCTTCTTAGTGTAGAAGAGAAGTTGTACAAGGTCTTGTTGTCTTCTTGGTGTAAGAAGAGTTGTACGGATTTAGCAAAGGTTATTTTGTCAAGTGGTGTACAAGGTGTAATTTTGGGTGTACAAAATCAAGGATAAAAAAATCTCAAGCGGGTTACTTGGGGACTGGATGTAGACACGAGTACCGAATCCGGATAAAATCTCTTGTGTTTGCGTTTGCATAATTTCTGAGATTTATTTCCTTTCTTGCAAGTTATTTTATTTAACGCTAATTATCTTTATTTTAGTGTTGTGTTGATATAATATTTTAGATCCTACATCTATGTCTGTAGGTTCTTCTTCTTGTGGTGAGACTTGAAAAATAAAGTAAGGATCTTGGATTTAAAAATGTTGATGGCCTTATAAGTCCTTAAGATTTTGGTTTTGACATGTGGACTCAAGGAAGGCTTCATATCTCATTTCTAAATCTGATTTTTCTTCTATAGGTTGATTTTGAAAAGGAGTATATGAAGGTGAATGTTGGTAAGGTTTTTGATCATATAACTTGGGGGAGTTGTATCACCACTGACTCTGGGAAGAGTGGTAATGATTGTTCTAGTCTTATCCATAATATTGGGACTGAGACATATATTGATTTGGATATAACCAATCTGGCATTCTTGGTTGGTTAAAGTTATGATTTGTTAGGTTGGTAGTATCTGAGTTAAAAGAGGTCGGTGTGAAGTATAAATCACTTATGCATTGGAATAATTATAATTGTAATCTATATCATAAAGATCTCCAAAAAACAAAAGCAAAAAACAAGCAAGCAAATAAACAAACAAACAAACAAACAAGAAAAATCTAGCCTAAATTAGGGTAGGCCTTAGACCTAAACGACTCCTAACTGGTTAAACTGTTCACAGGGGGTATATTATAGAATCTGACCACAAGTTAATCGGTTAGGCAGGGGCAAAACCTCATTCATGCCTCAACAACGGGCCTATTTATGCCAAACCACTGTTCTTCGAAGTTTCGCCTCTCAATCCCCAACCTTTGACACCGATTTGGCAATAGTCAAATTCTAATGAACTTCTCCCTTAGATCAGTCTCCTATTAAGTCTGAGATGTCTCTAGGGCCATGTCTACACAGTTTTAAGTTAAGCTTGGGTTAGTGAGTGAGGAGATTGTTTGTGGGCTAAGGAGGGTAATAACTTTCCCGCATTATCTTGTTTAAGGATGTACCCTTAATTGTATTCGTGCAAGTGTATAAACATATAGTAAAAAATTAACACTCAAGCAATATTTCCTACAAGAATGAACCTTATACTAAATGCTATGCACACATACATTGGCTCTAGCACTCTTCAGCAGTAAATAGAAAATGTAATGAAATAGACACGTGCCTAAATGCAAGTTAAACATCTTTTAGCATTTACAAGCAAAAATTTATTGTTGAGATTAGAAAAATATGACAATGAGTTAAACAAGAAAATAAATAAATGCAGAAACTTAAACTTTGCAATTCAACCAACTTACAAAAATACAGGCTAGTAGTTCACTCAGATTGCCACGAGAATGCGGTAAATCTGAGGGTTTCTAGGCTCTGCTTTCTTGAGCAGAGTCGAGGGCCACTTATATGTCCAACGCAGTAAAATTTTCTTGATGTCAGTTATTTACCGTCTTTTCTCCGCAACGGCGCCAAAATTTGATTGAGTTCTTACCTACACAGAAAAATACAGAATTTCAGAGCATAAGAATAGAAGTTTAAGATACTCAATGCTACCGCAATAGCATGTGACTATGCGGGTCGTGATCCATAGGGAGGGACTAGCGATGGAAGCTTTTAGTAAGTTCTCTTTTAGTTCACTAAAGATGGTTAAAAGTTCTTTTTTTTATTCTTATAAAGAAAAGAAAAAAGAATCTTTTGTTAAGTTAAGAAGAAAGTGATAATTTGAGAAAGTAGAGAATATAGAAAATGAGTTTATACAAAAAAGTGAAAATAATGAAGAGTTGAGAGTTGGTGATGAGGTGATCTAAATTAAAAATTAAAAGAAAGGAAGAAAACCTAAAAGAACTTACTTACCTCTTCCGGTTGATGACTTACCTTGAATCCTTGGCAAAGACTTGCCTCGTCTTGAAGGCGAGCAAAACATGGCAAATAGGATCTTCTCCGTTCCAAGACTTAAACTATGGACTTAAATAAAAGCAGAAAATAAATAGAAATGGCTATCCATCACCATAAGCCATCAAGGGCACTTGCAATGGCAAGGCATGTTCGACGCTATAGGTTTCATTTGGATTATCATCAAAGACCGGTAGAAGAAGTTTAAGAGAAGAAGAAGAGAAAGAAGAATATGAAAAAGTAACTTTGATTCGATTAAAATAAAAATGGAAGAAAAGAAGAACTTAAACCGGTGTTACCCTCAATACAAGTTTCATTCTCATTCCTCTATGAAACTTTGCTTTCCTCTCAGTTACATAAAGAAAAATGAAAATTACATTAAAAAAATTAAAAACCTAAGTTACAAACTATAGAATAGCCTAGTTTATGCTATCTGCTGAATCCTTCTCTCTGGCCTCAAAATTTGTAGGTATTTATAGCAAAAACACGTCAGGGGAGACTGTCTGAAGATAGGGGAGCAAACACTCCCCGCATCGCAAATGAAATGCAGCGGATCTAGAAGAAATGCGGCGGATCCGCTACAGTTTTATGGCCAGATGGCCAGATCCAAGAGGTACAGGTCCCTGGTTTGATGTTTCATCCGTTTATCTTATTTCTCGATTTGAGCTACAAATTTGACGATATCAGTGTTGATCTTCAGCTATCCAAAATGGATTCTAAAAACCTAAATTTAACCGGTTTCCATTTGGTGTTATCTTCTTGATGTGCTCTGATCTTCAGCTGAACATTTGCTTTCATCCTTGATTTTAATTTAGTCTAAATTTTAGTGGGCTTTTGGGCTCGTTATCTCTCCTCTTTCATTTAGCAAAGACCCTGCAAAAAATTAGACAAAAAGTTAATTAAATAGCAGACTTTATTACATAAAATAATATGGGAACGTGATAATAAATATGCAATATTAGCGACTGATCACATTGCTAGATAATCCGATTGAATCATATGTATCCCTAAGCCCAAGCCTTGCGAATAAGTGAGTGTTCTTGAAGGCACATGAGGATGGGTAATCGAATTTATATTTGCTAATACTAGTCGATGATTTTTCTTATTCTTTGCTTGGTTAATCTTGATAGTTTAATGTTGAATTTTAGCACGTTTATTTCAGATTAAGTTTTCTTTTCCATCATATGTATCTTGCTTGAATCTTATTCAAACTACAAGGTACAATTTTTGCTAATGATTCAAAGTGAAGCAATTATCTTTTAAAGAGTAGTAAGTTAGTGGTGGTAGATGATTAGTAAGTTTTGAATCTTTTTTCATATTTAAAAATCTAACAAAATCTCTTTGTCTTAGTTCTCTTTAGAAACCCTAATTTTTCAAAAGCCTAGTTTGGAAATCATCATTTTGTAGTATCTATAAACAAGCAACACAAACACTAGAGGAGGGTGAATAGTATTTATAAACTTTTTAAATAAAACTACTTGCAGGAAAGTAAAATTCACAGAATAAAACTCAAAAAATGCAAACGCAAAGACAAGAGATTTTATCCTGGTTCGGTCCTTGTGACCTACGTCCAGTCCCCAAGCAATTCGCTAGAGATTTTCCTTTTCCTTATTTGGATACACCCAAAACCAACACCTGTACACCACTTGATATAACACCCTTTACTAAATGTGTACAACTTCTCTTACACCAAGAAGATAACACCTTGTATAACTTCTCTTCTATACTAAGAAGATGCTCTTATATAATACTTCTCTTTGAGTGATTAGAATCAATCCTATAAGCCTTGAATCTGTATGTGATTGTGGACAAGGTCTCTTATAGGTGTACTTTCAGAATTCTTCACAATAGAGTAGAAATTGGTGAAGAAACAGAAAGTAGAAGCAAGTTTTTAGAAAAATAGAATTTTGAACAGAGTTTTTGAGCAGAAAACTTGTGTTTTGAATTGGTGAATTTATCCTAGGACAACATTCCTATTTATAGGTGAAATCTATAATCAGTTAGGGAAGTTATCAATTCAAATTTGAAATTTAAAATGTTGGATAAAATATCAGAAATCAGTAACTGTTTAACAGTCAGAAACCACTATTAGTCGACTAGGGTCTACGGGGTGGTCAACTAAAAGAACAATTTTGCCTATATTAGTCGACTATAAAAGGAGGTAAGTCGACTATATAAAGACTGATACGGATAATAAGTTTCTGGAAATTGTAATTAATCGACCAGTAGAACATGGTTAGTTGACTATAACATAGGTTAGTCGACTAGGGTCTAGAGGTAAGTCGACTAAAACTGCTAAATAGATATCAAACAGAGAGCAGGATATTTCTTTTGGAAGGCCTTAGTCGACTGTATAATAGATCAAGTCGACTAGGTGATAGGTGATTGCAAAATCAAAGTGATAAGAGAGAATTACCGTGTAGCTTTTGGCTAACAGGTCGTGTCCACGAGGAGGAATGCGATAGAAGCTTTTCGGTGTTTTTGTTAAGTAGCAAAGAATGAAGTTGGTGTCTTTCTTTTAAGTTGAAAAAGAGAATGGAGAGAAGGTAAATGATTAAAAGAAAAATTACAAATTTAGAGAAGGCTTGGAAAAGGTGATTTAAAAGCTTGAAGAGTGATTTGTTGTTTTTAATATAAGAAGAAGATCTGAGCTCACTATATCACTACTCAACGATGTGTTCTTCTATTGAAATCTTTAGTGCCTCAACTTGATCATAGGCAAACATTTAAGATTGATTTTAGAAAGTTTTAAGAAAAGCACATAAGATAGTTGGAAAAGTTAACTCTTTTCTTTAAGAAATCGTCTTGAATTAACTGTTAAATTATCAAGTAGTCAAGTATGAGATAAAAACAAGTTCAAGAGACGTTTTTAAAAGAAGTAGAAGTTTAAAAATCTAAACCCATCCTCATGTGCCTTCAAGAACACTTTCAACAAGAAAGGCTAAGTTTAGGCATGCAAATGATTCATTGGGTCTTTTCATCAAAACCATTCAAAAAGAAGAGGGATCGGAGAGAGGAGCAAAAGTGAGCCCAGAAAATGAAATTAGCTACTCATGGAAGATGAAAAACAATACATGTAAATAAAGTAAGACATACCGTGAATTGAGTGGTAGAAGAGAAAACTTGATCCTTTTATTGATGTCACTTCAATCTTCAGATTACAATCACTCAATTCCTCTCTCTCACTGGTATTTGATCTGAACTACAAATTATAAAACAGAGTTATAACTTCTATACTGTCTAACAAAGAGCCTAAACCTTAAAAACAAAAAGAAAAACTAAATCTAAGTTCTGGTCCCTTTTTCTGTACAAAACCCCAGAGGGAAAGGAGTGAGGAGATAAGGGGAGCAAACGCTCCCCTTATCTCCACCAACAAGCCGTGGATCCGTAGCTTGGCGCGGATCCGTGGCCAGGATGTGGCCACGTGGCCACATCCTAGTTGAGCAGTAGTTGGTGCGGGCTTTGGCTTCCTTTTGTCTTATTGGATTCACTGTTTCAGCTCCTGAATTTGACGAAACGAACTTTGATTGTTGGCTTTAACCACTTGATTTGAGAAGATCCATTTCAACTGGTTTTCAACCTCTTTAATTTGCCAAGATCTGCCCTGATTCCCTGATTTTGAATTTATTCTGAATTAAATCAGAATTTGATGGGCTTTTGGGCTCGTTTCTCTTTCAATCATTTAGCAATGGGCCTGCATTTTATAAAGAAAAATAGGACTTATTAATATGATTTATTTAGATAATAAGCATGGTAATGTGACAATATGTATGCAATATATGTGACCGATCAGTTACATGTTAGAATGTTAGATGTTACCCTCCCCAACATCTATCTCATGCATTATCCTCAATGTATGAATGAATGCAGGTATACATGAAATAAAGTGTAAAAAAAGGTGATATTATGTCACCAATATATTGGGTCAAGTAGGCCCATGGTTGTTTCTTCCTCCGGAGCTGATTCAAAAAACAGTTTTAAACGTTGATCATTCACCTTGAATTTACCATTCTTCGTGTCACATATTTCTACTGCTCTATGTGAAAACACAGTCCTAATAACAAATGGTCCGGTCCACCGTGATTTCAACTTTTCTGAAAAAAAATGAAGTCTAGAATCGTAGAGTAAGACTTTTTGTCTGAGGATAAAAGTTTCTCATGATAAGATTATCATGAAAAACCTTAACCCTATTCTTTGTAATCTTTATATTTTCATTAGCCTCGTTTCTCAACTCCTCGAATTTGGAATTTTGCAATTTTTAAAGCATACCAACCTTATCTAAATCAAAATTTAGTTGCTTAATAGCCCATAGGGCTTGGTGCTCTAACTCAATAGGAAAGCGGCAAGCCTTTTCAAAGACTAACCTTTATAAAGACATCCCTAAAATCATTTTGAAAGCAGTCCTATAAGCCCATTAGACATCCACCAATTTGGTGGACCAATCTTTTCAGCTTTAACTCACAGTTTTCTCCAAGATAAGTTTGATTTGTCTATTTGAGACTTCTATCTGCCCACTAGTTTGATGATGATATGTTTTCAACTTCAAAAGTTTTATTGCAAAAATCTGAGCCATTATCATTAATTATGGCACACGGAGTTCTGAAGCGTGAGAAAACGTTTTCTTTCAAGTACTTGACAACAACTTTGTTGTCATTTGTCTCGCAAGCAATGACTTTTAACCCATTTGGATACATAATCCACAATCACCAAAATGTATTGGTGCCCAAATAAACTCGAAAAGGGACCTATAAAGTCAATGCCCCATACGTCAAAAAGTTCTGTTTCTAGAATTAAGTTTGGGGGCATCATATTACGTCTCGAAATCCTACCTATCATTTTGTATCTAGAGCATGCCTTGCAGAATTAAAGGCATCTTTAAACAATATGGGTCAGTAGAACCCATTTTGTAGCACTTTTTCTGCAGTCTTACGGGGATCAAAGTTATCCACTACATGCAAGCTCATGACAAAATGAAAGGACACTCCTACCTTTCTTATCGGGGGTACATCTCCTAATGATTTCATTGGAGCAATATTTGAAGAGATACAGTTCCTCCGAAAAAAAATACTGGCTTGAGAAAAGAATAAGTACACTTCTTGTTTGGACCAATGAGATGGGGCTTGGTTTGTAACTAAGTAATTTACTATATCGGCAAACTATGGTTCTCTAAAGGTAACTAAGAGTTGTTCATTAGGAAAGTCATCATTAATTGGCAACTCGTAAGATGGAGCATTTGGAATACGTGAGAGGTGATCGACAATGACATTTTCTACACCCTTCTTATCTTGAATTTTGAGATGAAATTCTTGAAGGAGGAGGATTCAACGAATGAGTCTGGCCTTAGTATCCTTCTTGTGCATGAGATATCGGAGTGCAGAATGGTCGTTGAATATGGTGGTTTTGGTCCCAAGTAGGTTTGGATGAAATTTTTCAATGCGAACACTACTGCCAAGAATTTCTTCTCAGTTGAAGTATAGTTCAATTGGGCATAAGTAAGAGTCATACTTGAATAGTAAATAATATACTACTTGTTGTCAATGTGTTGTCCTAAGACAATGCCTATGATAAAATTGGAAGCGTCGCACATGATCTCAAACAGTTTGGACCAATCCAGGGAGAAATTATGGGTGTAGAGATAAGTTCCATCTTAAGCTTCTCCCTAGCAATAAGAAATCTATCATTAAAGATGAAGGGCACGTCCTTATCTAAAATATTAGTTAAGGGTCTAGCAATCTTGCTAAAGTCCTCAATGAACCTACGATAGAATCCGACATGTCCTAAAAAGAATTGGATATCTTTCACACATTTGGCTATGAGAAGCTTGGTTTTGATATCTATCTTCGCATTATCCACTTTGATCCCTTTCTTAGAAATCTTGTGACCTAGAACAATCTCATGTTGTACTATGAAGTGGCACTTATCTCAATTTAATGTCAAATTTTTCTCAGTGCATCGTTTGAGGATAAGTTTTAGATTGTGTAGACATTGGTCGAATGAGTCTCCATAAATGGAGAAATCATCCATAAAAATCTCTAAAATTGTTCGATCATGTCGGAGAATAGGCTTAACATGCAATGTTAAATGTCACAGGGACATTGCATAGACTGAAAGGCATTCAACGATAAGCGAAAGTCCTAAATGAACAAGTAAATGTTATTTTCTCTTGGTCCTCCAGAGCTATGGGGATATGGTTGTACCCTGAGTAACCATCCAAGAAATAGTAATACTCATGGTCAGCTAGTCGTTTAAGCATTTGATCGATAAATGGGAGAGAGAAGTGGTCTTTATGAGTGGCAGCATTTAATTTTCAGTAGTCAATGCAAACTCGAATCTTTGTAGGGAGTCGCATTTGTACTAACTCTTGGTTTTCATTCTCTGCCACAGTAAAGCCAGATTTCTTAGGGATCACATGGGCTAACCCATTGACTATCAGAAATGAGATAGATTATCTCATTATCTAAAAATTTCACTATTTCAGCTCGGATGACTTCTTGCATGATAGGGTTTAACCTATGCTACGGGTCCCTCTTTGATTTTGCCTCTTCATTTAGGTGGATGCGGTGCTGAACTATAGATGGACTTAATCCCTTTATGTCAGTTATCGTCCAACCAATGACTTTTCTATGTTTCCTAAGGATTGTCATAAGCTTCTCTTCTTGCCCATCAGTCAAGTCAGATGCAATAATAATTGGAAGAGTCTCGTGTTCGCCTAGGTAGGCGTACTTGAGATGTTTGGGTAAGGTTTTGAGTTCTAAGGAAGGGGATGACTCAATAGATGGACGAGTCAAGCTTATTATCTCCGGATAAAATGAACTTGGCCTCAATGCCCACTCGACTGTAGAATTGACAATCTCATCAAGGCTTAACTCATCGGATCCTATTTCATTATCATCCTCGGCTTCTAGTTCTATCTCTTTACGGTGCCCACTCATTAAATTCTCAATGAGATTCCCCTCAGAAGATTGATCGTCCATATCATAGTGTTGGCTTCCTAGGTTGAAGACATTGACTTTCTTGGTCATATCCCTAAAAGTCAGTCTCATGAATCTGTTCCTACAATTGATGATTGCATTTGTGGTAGCAAGGAACATACGCCCTATGATGATGGGGGTTTGAGACTTAGGATTTGACATTGGTTGGGTATCAAGGACAATGAAATCTACTGGGTGATGAATTTCCCAACCCGAATGAGGACATCAATTACTTCCCCTTTTGGAACTTTGACAGACCAGTCAGCTAGCTGGATCGTAACTTGAGTCAGGCTAAGTTTGCCTAACCCAAGTTGTTGGTAACTAAGAAAGGGAGTAGTTGATACTCGCTCTCAAATCAAGAAGTGCTCGAATAATTTCTATCTGACATATTGTGTAAGAGATAGTAGGACAACCCAGATCCTTGTACTTGATAGGGGCCTGATTGGATAATAGCTCACTAATATTAGTGGCTAGAAAAACTTTCTTTGGCACATTGGCCTTTCTCTTCTTGGTGCACATGTCCTTAAGAAATTTGGCATATTTAGGGACTTGTTGGATTGCGTCAAGAAGGGGCACATTAATCTTTACTTGATTAAAGATCTCACGTATTTTCTCTATTTGTGTATTATTGTTAATACTAAGCCTATTTAGAAATGGGGCTATAGGCTTATACACTTGCTCGGCTGACTTATCTACAGAGTTGGGTGGAGTGGAGCTTGAAGGAGTGGGTGCTTGTGTTGGGTTCTATAATATTGACACTTGATTATTAACTTGTCTTCCCGATCTCAATGTATGAATTATATTACACTGATTTGGATCTTGAGCCTCATTGACTTGCCTAAAGCTTCTAGAGTTCAGCAATGGTTAACTAGAAAGAGTTTCTTTAGGTCTTTCTCTAACTAGATTAGTTTGCGAACTTACTTGATTTTTCTCTATCCTATTTAGGGCTTGTGTTTTTGATTCTGTGAAAGTTTCCACCTTTCTCTCCAAATTGGAAAGCCTTGTTTCTATTGGTGCGTTTTGGAAAGTAGGTTATGGCATTTGGTTGGGAAAATTTTATTGATACTAAGATGGTTGAAAATTTTTGAAAACGTTGGGCCTAGGCTGATCATTCGTGTTTTGCCCCCACGAGAAATTTGGGTGATTTCTCCAGCCAGGATTGTAGATTTGTGAATATAGATTGTTGATCGGCTCTGCGAAGGCTGCATTCATATGTTCGGGCAACATTTGATTAGGAAGGTAAATCAGACACTCTTCGAACACAGTTCATAGATTTACAGTAAATGCAATCCACAGTTGAAGACTGTGCTGGGCTAACTTGGTTTACCGAACTAGGTCCTTTGTTTCTAATGCTTCTAGTGTTCGAGAAATACTATCAAATTTAGCCTCATATGTTATAGATGTCTCTATCGAATGGAGACCTCTTTTTGAAGAGATAGGGTTCATAGTCCTAGACTCTTCGGGGGTAGGTTCCCATTGAAGGGTTTTTCTGTTAGCTCTTCATATATTTCCCACCCTTCGTATTTATCCCCTTTCAAGAATCTCCCTTGCCTCCTAGTTTCTAGAAGAGTCTTACTTCGATAATCTAGACTATCATAGAGAATTTGACATAGTCGCCACTTCTCTACGCCATGATGAGGGTATTGGACTAGAAGGTCTTTGAAACGTTCGAAGTATTTTTAAAACAGTTCGTTGGATTCTTGCTCGCACTACACTATGTTTTTTCTAATAAGGGCGGTCTTATGGATAGGATAGAATTTTTTTAAGAATACCTTTGCGAAGTCATCCCAAGATGTGATAGAGTTATTCACTAAGCTGTATAGCCATTTCTTGGCTAAGTCCTTAAAAAAGGACAAAACGTAGCTTGACGGCATCATCTCCTGATTGCAGTATCTTCATCATAACACATACCTCTTCAAATTCTCTTATGAAGAAGTATGCATCTTCAGACTTTAGACCATGATATTTTGGGAGAATGTTGATGAATTATGACTTTAGCTCAAAGGTGTCACAGTCAGCTTCGGGACGCCGAATGCAAAATGGAAGTGATAACCTAATAGGATAGAATCTATCCTGTAAGGATATTGTTTGTGCCACTTTGGGATCGGGTTTAGGTGATGAAATGTTCCTAGTTAATCTAGATGTAGCTGGGTCTCTTGACCAAGTTGACATACAAATCAATAGCAAACAAGATCACACCAAAAAGTCAAAATCAACCAAGCCTACTCTAGGGTAGACTTAGACCTAGATGACTCCTAACTTTAGATTATCCGGGGGAGGTATATTGCCGAATCGGACCACAAGTTAATCGGCCGGGTAGGTGGCAAGATTGGTGGGAGGTATCCATCTAAGACGAACCTAATTAAGCTAAACCATCAATCTTTGAGGTTTCACCTTTCAATCCCCTACCTAGTCACTGATTTGACAAGAGTCAAATTCGAACAACTTCTTCCATGGGTCAATCTCCTGGTGAGTCCAAAAAGTCTTTAAGGCTAATGTCTATTCAAATTTTAGACTAGGTTTTGGTTGTGAGTGCAAATGAGATGTTGGTGTAGGCAAAGGAAGGGTAATGACATACCCATCTTATCTTGTTAGGGTTTTGCCCTTAAGTCGATTTAGTGCAATTGTGCAAGACAATAGAATAGTATCACTCAAAGCAATTAAATCACCACATGTGTTTCCAAATCTAGATGCTATACAGACTTACCTTAATCTTCAGCACTCTTTGACTGTAATTGAAAATTTAAAATAAAAATAGATGAATACATAGAAGCAAGTCTTTTCAGTTTTTAAATTTCAATCACAAGTTATTATTATTGTTAGAAATAGTGTCTAGATAAGTAACAGTAAAATCTAACAACTGCAGAAGATATAGAACTTAAATTCAGTGACTACAAAAGAAATCAGAAAACCTAACTCACCTAGATTGCAGCGTTTGCGTGGCTTATGCCGCGTATACGCAGCTAACTTGAGGAGTCTTGCGTTCTGCCTTCTTAGACAGTGTCTATGAAGTACTTCTAATCCTTTGTAGCTGTTCAGTCTCTGTAAACTGTGCAAACTCAAATAGAGAAGAATTAAGTTAAAAAATAATGTATACCGTTCTCTCCTTAGGAACGGCGCCAAAATTTGATTGCTAAGAAAACAGAGAATATGAAAAGTATTATCTGATGTAGGATAACTCTGAACTCTTCGCAATTTTATCATGTAGCGAGGGCTATACGGGTCGAATCTCAGGGAGAGATGCTATAGAAGCGTTTCAGTATGGTTATTTTCTTACACTTTCTTCTTTTGTTTAAATAAATTAGAGAAGAAAATTAGGTTGAAAAAATTTTGTTTTTATTAATGTAAAGAAGGATCACAACATGCTAACAATCTATCACTATAAACAAATAATATCAACTAGAGATTACATTCACGCTAAACCCTAAACATGATAATCTCCCCTAGGGTTCAAATAAAACACATATGACAAATAATAAGATTCTAATAAAAATAGCACTAATTAAAATTTAACATTAAAATATCAAGATAATTATCAATCATAGATTAAGAAAAATAGTTAAAAGAGTACTAGCAAATAGTTGACCTAATTATTATCATCATGTGCCTTTAAGATAAATGTAGGGTTTAAACATGCCTAGAATTCAATTGGGTTATCTAATTAATACTATAAGTTTACGGTGGTAATATTAGAAAGTCATGAAAAGAGGATTTAGTCACTCATGGTATAATCTAAACAAAGCATATTATATGAAGAAAATTGCATGAAATAACAAAAAATCAAATAAAGAAGAAAACAAATAATGAACAATAAGAGGATGGAAGAATAAAGAACTTTATTTAATGTTGTCACCGTCAATTAAAAAATCTTCTTCTTCGTACAAAATTTCCTTTTTGCCTCTAAAACTTAAAAAATATAAACTAAATTTGGAAAGAAATAGAAAACTAAAGGAAGCCTAAACTTAGATATTCTAAGATGCCCCCCTCTCTGGCTCTACCTCTCTATTTATAGGGGAAATAGATGGTAGAGTTTCAGTCAAACACATACAACTAACCGCCACACCAACCGCAAGAAGAAAGCCACAAAAATGTGGCTTTTGCCGCATTTTTGCGGTAAATAGGAGAGTCTAGTTATGCGCTTTGGGCTCTGGCTTCATCTCGTCCGTCCACGTGGAGATATATTCTCTGAATTTTCATTTAATCTCTGAAATTTAAAATAATCTTGTTTTCTAGATAACTTAGGAAGCAAGTTATCTATAAATCCAAGTTTAAATTTGAATTCTCCTCCTTTATTTTTAACTTGGAGCTCAAGCAACTTGATTTAAATTGATTGTCTCCTTTATCTCTGAATTAGGATAGGATTATCTCTGAATTACTTGGGCTTGATGGGCTCTTGGGCTTCTCTTAAACTTTTAGGCTTCTTTAATCACCTTTTCTTTTCTTTCTTGAATTTATGGAGGCTTGTATAATACTAAGCAACAATACCATTAATAGCAATGTTTAATAAAAATAAATATGAAAATATGATTAAAAATAAGCACATTTGATGAACAATCAGTTACCAGTAGAGCACACAAAAGAAGAGACACCTTTCATGTTGAAGTACTGGTGTGGTGCCGGCTTAAGACCCTTGGGCGTGAGAATCAGTAAGTGGAATGGTAGGGAGGATCGACAAAGAAAAACTGCCAGTGTAGGGGAAGGCATGGACTGCACAGAGAGAAACTGCAGGTGTGTTGGTGGTAGAAGACTAGCAGAGGGAAACTGCTAGAGTGTCCCTGTGAGTATATGCGCGTATGCTCTGAGAATAAGGGAAGTGATCCCTTTCTCCTTGGAGAAGAAGGATCACATATACCTGACAACGATGCCGATATGGAGGCGGAACCGAGGGTTGCTATAACTGCACGATCTTCATGTGCTGGATTTGTTGTAATGGATATGATTGCTGGTGCAAGCTGGTAAGTTTGCATGCTGAAGAATTTGCCACTTTCTATAACTGCCTGTGCTGAAAGGGACATTACATGTTATGAATGTGTGGAGGATGTAGCTACGTAACAGTATACAAAGATCTCTGTAGACTGATGTTTGGGACTTCTGACTTAAGATTGGAGGCTTTCAGAAAGAGTAAGATCTCAGAAAGGTAAAGACCTTAGAGTGGTGGAAGGCGGCTCCGAGATGGAAGGGTCTTCAAGAAGGACGATGACCTTAAAAAGGCTCGATGCGGTGGTGGCTAACTTCAAGAAAAGTGGATGTGACAGATGTAATCAACTAGAGGGGGGAGAATATGTGATGTGCTAATCAAATACAGAATTTAAAACTTTTATATTAATTAAAGTTAACACACAAATGATGACCAAAGAGTGAAGTCGAATTCCCGATGAAGGGCTCTAAAACTTTTCCTCAAGATTCCTCTTGATTAAGAGTTGAGGTACTTAATTGCTCTCTTGGTACAAATAAGTGTAAGCATAAGAAACTATATCAAGCATTTAAAGATTGATAAATAGTAAAACATGTAAGATATAAACACAAGTGAGTAGAGCATAGAGTGATGAGCAATCACAAACACGAAAGAGATGTTTCGAGGTTCGAGGCCACTTGCTCTATGTCCCCATCTTCACCGTAATGAAGAATTTTCACTAAAATTGATACCGTAAGATCACTCAGTGCCGCAATACCTATAGATTCCCTTAATAGCTCTTGGACCCGCAAGTACCTCACTTGTTCCCGCAAGAACAGTACACGCGCAAACCCTAAGCTCGCTGAGGCCGCAACCTTTAACTTCTTGGATTACAAAGGTAGAACACTTGGTGATCAACTACTTGATCACAAACAAAACTACTCTCATGAAATTATAGCTAGAGGGGGGTGAATAGGTGAATAGCTAATAAAATGAAAATTCTAGACAATTTAATATGAAATAATGCAACCGATCACTCAAAACAAGACTTGAAGCCGGATTCCCCGTGAAGGGCTCTGAACTTCTCCTCGTGATTCCTCTAGATAAGAGTTGAGGTGCTTAATTTCTATCTTGTTGAGATGAGTATTGATCGACAAGAATAAATGATAATAAACAAGTAAATAAAGACAATAAAGCAATCGCAAATAAAAAGATTTGTTTCGAGGTTCGAGCCACGGCTCTACGTCCCCGCCTTCACCACCGTGAAGATTTCACTATCCACTATTGGATCCTCTACAAAGGGACCTACTATTGTCCCAAAGGTCCGTCACTCTAGTTTGATGATGATTAACTCATGTAGTTATAGTACTAATGATCCAATGTTTATATAGCCTCAGATTCTCTATCAAGGTCTTAGTAGGTGCTCAGCTTCATCAAAGGAATTTTGAAGTAACACATATAAATTTAAGAGCTTGCGTGTCATGATCGCATCTAGCACTCGGATGGAGTCAAGCTCTTTAGATCGTTTTTGGATCGAGTCAGCTTGGAGGAGTTTTATAAGAAGACTTTGGTTTGTTTAGTGTTAGTTTGTGTTTAGATCTTGTGTAAGATATACTAGTGTTGATATGCTCAAGTTCACATATACACAAAAGTTTAATACGTTTGGCTTTCAGTTCAGTCGATTTTGGATTTCAAGTACACATATATCGGGTTTTCTCGGTCGACCGGGCGGCCGATCGTTCTGCTGATCTGCTCGACACCCTTGTAGATTTCTTATCATAACTTTTTATTCTTATATTCAATTAACATAATTTAAATTGAATTCAAAGATACCTTTCTAGGCTACATTTCTTATTCAATAATTAATTTCTTATTCAAATCTTAAAGATGTCAAATATTGTGTTGAAGTCTATTCTTATTCTAAAAACAGTTTACAGTTTTTGATTTGACACCTTTTAGTATTTTATTGATAACTTTCTACTCCGAAATTATATTGAGTTGATTTAAGTTGCATTAGAAAAAAGCCTTAAAGATTTACAAAGTATTCCTATATACTTATTTTAAATTCTAATATTTTAGGCCTAAAAACAATGCTTAACATTGACCAACAGACTGCTAAATTGACAGTAACAGCTAGCTCCTTTAAAAACTGTTTTAAAACATGTTTCTTTTAAAATGAGGAAAGTTGAATTTTTAAGATCAGTTTCTTCCTCTTTAGACCTGATAAAATTATTCTAAAAGTGTTTTTCTAAAACCTATATAAATGGTCATTTGGATTGAATATTTCACAACAATAAATTCTACTGAAAATCTAGTTTTTGCTTTAAAAGAGAAAAAGTTTCAAGTTTGCTTTTGTGCTCTTATTTTCAAAGTTTTATTTGAGTTTTCTGTTCTTAAAATCTCTCTTTCTAATTTTCACTCTCACTTACATCCTTAAGCTTCAAGTTTATATTTTACTCTATAGGGTTTTTGTAAGAGAGTTGCAAAGAGAGTATTTGTGATCTCTTGATCACCAAGGTTTTTGAGAGCTATTCTTCACATCTTTTTCAGTGGTTTTGCAGCAAGTTTAAAAGGAGTTTTTGAGCCTAAAATTTTTATCTTTTATTTATTTTAAAAGTGTTGAAAAAATCAAAGAAAAGAGAGTCTTTGAGAAATGGGTTTTGATCTTTCTTTACAAATCTATTTCGTGTTTTTCTCAAGTATTTTTCTTTGTTATTCTCTTTTCCAAACACTTTATTTTCTCACACTTGAGCTATCATCTTTAATCCTATATATAGGATCTTGTTTTTGTGAGAAAAATTATTTATGATCTATTGTGATCGCCAAGTATTATTTGTGATCATTGGATCACCAAGATTGTAATCTTTTCTTTGCTTTAGCTTTGTGCCTATCCTTCTTGTGTAGAGCTAATTGTGTTTGAGCTTTGGCTTTGTGCCTTATCCCTCTTGTGTAGAGGTGAATATGTTTTGGCTTTATGCCTTGTCCCTCTTGTGTAGAGGTGATTGTCTTTGAGAAAGGAGTAGTATACTCCAAGTGTAGAGTTATAATTTCTCGGTGGAGGTCCCTTCGTGGAAGGTCCTGTGTGGACACAGTGAAAATCCTTCTATGTGAAGGCGGGGACGTAGAGCAGTGGCTCGAACCTTGAAACATATCTTATTGTTTGCGTTTGATCTACTATCTCTTAACTCTATCTCTCTTATATCTTGCATTATTTTATATTGCACTTATTCATATGTTAGATATAGTTTGTGTGTTCTCACACTTGTGTTGAACCAAGAGAGCTTCATATAGCAACTCAACTCTTAATCTAGAGGAATCTTAAGGAGATAGTCCAGAGCCCTTCACCGTGAATTCGGCTACACTTTTTGGTTACACATAGTGTGTTGCAATTGAGTTTTAAATTCTGCTTCATTTGTCATTAGGTTAGCTAGTATACCTATTCACCCCCTTCTAGGTGTATTTCACTTACAATAAGGAATTACAACCACTCAGAGTACATAACTCCCTAACTTAATCTTCTCACCAGAGGCAGCACAAATCTAATTGAGATAAATAGCTTTGGGTGATCAAGAGATCACAAACATTCTCTTTGCAACTCTCTTACAAAACCCTATAGAGTAAAATGTAAACTTGAAGCTCACGAATGTAAGTGAGAGTGAAAATCAGAAAAGAGAGATTTTAAGAGGAAAAAACTCAATTAAAACTTTAAAAATAAGAGCACAAAAGAAAACTTGAAACTTTTTCTCTTTGAAAGCAAAAACTAGATTTTCAAAAGAATTTATTGTTATGAAATATTCAATCCAATGACCCTTTATATAGGTTATAGAAAAACGGTTTTAGATTAGTTCTATCAGGTCTAAAAAGGAAGAAATTGACCCTAGAATTCAACTTTCTATGTTTTAAAAGAAAGATATTTAAAAACAGATTTAAAAGAACTAGCTGTTGCTACCAATCTGGCAGTCTGTCAGTCGACCGGCCGGTCGACCGGCCACTCAAAAAAAATTTGACCGTTGGCTCTCGATCGACCGGTCGATCGAACGTGTTTAACCGAGACCAAATTAGTTACAGTCGGTCACCGCCCAGTCGACCGCATAAGGGACCGGTCGATCGGGAATGTGCACAGCATGTACACCCCAATTGTTAGAGGTTTAGTTGACCATGCGATCGATCGTTCTGGCCTGTAATAGGCCCGGTCGACCGACCTAAGCAAAAAACTGTCAAAGTAATTTTTGAAGATAAAGAAAATTTTCAAATAATTTTTGTTTGAATTTTGAAAGAGAGAAGACACGTATAACCAAGAATACAAGTTCTAAATTGAGATAGAAATTTCTAAGAAAATGTGGAATAAGTATCAAAACCAAACATATCAAAACATACTTTTGAAAACGTGCACTTTTGTATGCGTATATCTTTGAGCCTCAAATCTATATTCTACTCTTTAACAAACTAGTTTCTTACAAGGTTTTAATCGGCTAAAAGAATCTTCAAGCAGGCTTCTCTGATAGTGATGTTTGAGCAACGCTGAGTGTTTTGAGTTATGATCCCGTTCTTGAGTACCCGTAAGCCATCAACACCTTCCTTTAGAGGAAGAAACTTGTAAGATCTTCTTGAATTCTATTAGATCTTTTTGAACCCTAAAATACACTCTTGAACTTGATTAGTACCAAATAACTTCATATGCTTTATTATTATCAAAACGCAAAACCGACGATTGTAACCTTTGAGCCAACAATCTCCCCTTTTGATGATGACAAAACATATGAGCTATTTAAAAGAAAAATCTAGGAAAGAGCTTTGTAAAAACTCTCCCTCAAGTTATGCTAGCTATCAAGTATAAGATATCAACGAGTTATATGATAAAGGCATTGTATAAGAGCATGATCAAACAAATACCAATAAACACTCATAAATACTTCTCCCCCTTTTTGTCATGCATAAAAAAGGGTAAGAAAAAATAACCAAAAACTATAATATATGTAGATTTTATCAGAAAGAAAACTCATGAATCAACAATATAAACATTTAGTTCTCCACAAATGAAAGATAATCTGTTAAAATCAAGTGGCTGAGTAAAAATATCTGTTAGTTGAAATCAGTTGAAACACAATCAATTTCAATATCACCTTTCTCATAGTGATCTCTAAGAAAGTGATATCGAATTTCTTTGTGTTTTGTCTTATTATGTTGATTTGCATTTTTAGTCATATGAATAGTACTAGTATTATCACAAAGTATCTTAATATGATCATAATGCAAATCATAATCAAGAAGAGTGTGTTTCATCCAAAGTCTTGTGCACAATAAGCCCCAGCCGCAACATACTCCGCCTCGGCGGTTGAGAGGGCTACAAAATTTTGTTTCTTGGATGACCATGAAACACGACAATTTGTTAGAAACTGACAATTTTCACTTGTACTCTTCCTATTCACTCTATAACCGGTATAGTCAGCATCTGAAAAACTCGTCATGAAAAATTGTCCGGTCTTCAGATACCACAAGCTCATTCCAATAGTGCCCTTAAGATATATAATAATGTATTTTATCGCAATCAAGTGGGACTCTTAAGGACAAGACTGAAATTTAGCACATAGACATATACTAAATATGATATCCAGCCTACTAGCCGTTAAATAAAGTAAACTACCAATCATACTTCTATAAAGTTTAATATCTACATTTATACCTTGTTCATCCTTGTCAAGTTTTGTCGTGGTAGCTATGGGAGTTTTGCTCGTCTTTACCCCTTCAATCCAAATTTCTTGATGAGTTCCCTTGTGTACTTGGCTTGATTTATAAAAATTTTATCACTCTTTTACTTGATTTATAGTCCAAGGAAGTAGTTTAGCTCGCCCATTATAAACATCTCAAACTTATTCTTCATGCATGATTTAAAATCTTTTCCAAGCTTTTCATTAGTAGATCCAAATATAATATTTTCAACATAAATTTGAACAATAAGAATATTACTATCTACATGTTTTGTAAACAAAGCGGAATCTATTTTACCTTTTACAAAACCATTTGATTTAAGAAATGTTGAAAGTCTTTCATACCAAGCTCTAGGAGCTTGTTTTAAACCATATAAATATTTGTCTAATTTGAAAACAAAATCCAGATGTGTAGGATCAACAAACCCGTGAGGTTGTTCAACATACACTTGCTCTTCAATAAAACTATTTAAAAATAATCTTTTGACATCTATTTGAAAACGTTTGAAATCTTTATAAGAAGCAAAAGTAAGTGTAATCCGTATGGCTTCAAGCCGTGCCACAGGTGCAAAGGTTTTCTCAAAATGATACCTTCGATTTGGGTGTAACCTTGGGCCACTAACCTAGCTTTATTCCTAATAATATTACCCGACTCATCCAACTTGTTCCTAAAAATTCATTTAGTACTAATTGTTGGTCTATCATGGGGTCTAGAAACAAGGTGCCAAACTTGATTGCGCTCAAATTGATTGAGCTTTTCTTGCATTGCAAGAAACCAATATGAGTCTCCCTTGACTTTGAGGATGTTCTTTGGTTCAATATGAGAAATAAAAGCAAAATAGCCACAAAAATTATGAAGTTTGGAGCGAGTAGTAACCCCCTTTGATACATCACTCATGATTAGTTCATTGGGATGACTTGTAGCGAATCTCCAATCTTTTAAAAGTGGTAGTGTTGGTGCCACTTCAACCTCTTGAACTTCACCTTGTTTATCAATCTTTGGCTTATCTTCTTGGATAAGTGAGTCCTTCAAAGTTACTTTCTCCATATTTTCACCTAAAGAATCAATCTCTATAACATTCTTAACAAAAACATTAGATTTTTTAAACTTAACATGCATAGATTCTTCAATTGTCAAAGTAGATTTATTTAAGATTCTATAAGCCTTGCTAGTGTTAGAATAACTAACAAAAATAGCTTTAAAAACTTTAGCATCAAATTTACCTAAGTTATCTTTGGTGTTTAAAATAAAACATTTGCATCCAAAAACTCTAAAGTAAGAAATATTAGACTTTCTCAAATAGTAAATTTTAAAAGAAGTTTTAAAAGTATTTTTATAAAAATAAATTCTATTTGATATGTAACATGAAGTGTTTACGGCCTCGGCCCATAAATATCGAGAGTGTCTGTATTCACTAATCATTATCCTAGTTATTTCTTGAAGAGTGTGATTCTTCCGTTCAATGACTCCATTTAGTTGTGGAGTTCTGGGACAAGATAATTCATGCCTAATTTCATTTTCTTCACAATAAGTGATAAAAGAATGGTTAATGAATTCACCACCTCTATTACTTCTTATGCGCAAAATCAAAAAACCTTTTTCTTTTTAACCCTTTTTCAAAAAATATTAAAATTCGAAAAAGTTTGGTCTTTATGTTCCAAAAAGAAAACCCATGTAAAAAGAGAAAATCGTCAAAGCCAGTACAAAAATAAAACGGTTTCCATTTAAACTCTTGATTTTAGTTGGACCAAACAAATTCATATGGATTAACTCTAATGGTCGAGATGTCATGATATCCTTGATTAATTTGAAATAGGACTTGGTTTGTTTTCCAAGTTGGCACGCATCACAAATGTGATCCTTTTCAAACTTTAAGTAAGAAATACCCTTCACCGATTCCTTAGAATTAATTTTAGATAGATGATCAAAAGATACATGGCCTAATCTTCTATGCCCATAGCCAAGAATCCTCATTTGAAAGCATTTAAACATGTAGCATTGTAATTTAAATTTAACATATCAATAATATATACATTATTTTCATGAAATCCAGAAAGAATGCAAACATCAGTTTTATCTTCTAACATATTGCAAGAAGAATCATCAAAAATAACTTTGAAACCTCGATCATATAGTTGACTAATACTCAAGAGGTTATGTTTGAGTCCGTCAACTCAAACAACATTTTCAATCAATGGAGATGAACCAATTTTAATGTTACCTATACCGATAATGTTACCCTTTGAGTCATCTCCGAAGGTGACGGTGCCACCTTCATGATACCTTGATAAGGTTGTAAAATTATTAATGTCCCAAGTCATGTATCTTGAGCAACTGCTATCAAGATATCACCGTTCCCTATGTCTTGAAGCCTTGGTGTGTACCTATATCAAATAATGAAGTTGTTAATTTTGGTACCCATATTTTCTTGGGTCCTATGACGTTAGTATTTTGAACCCTAATATGACTATTAGAATCATTTATATGATCAAGACAAAATTTAGCTAAGTGGCCCTTTCGGCCACAATAAATATATGAATAAACTCTACGATACACGAATGCATGATGTGTATGATGAACATGTGAAACATGAGCATGCTTAGTGTGTGATTTAGAAGTGTGAGCATGTGTAGTATGAATATGTTTCTTTGAAGAATTTTTCTTAGAAAACATGGCCTCTAATTTATCTTTATCAAACTCACATTTCTTTAAAATATTTTTCAAAGTGTTGATTTTAGTTTTTAAAGTAGAAATTTCATTTTCATCAACCATGAAAAACTTTGCTTTACATGAAATCTTGTATGTATCAAAATCGTTTTGTGTGGATAAAAGAGTGGAAGATAAATTATTCTTTTCTTTAGGAAGAGTGATAATTTTATTTTGAAGAACTTTATTTTTCTTTTTCATTTTTAGATATTTTTTCTTTAGAAAAACATAATTATTTAAAAGTTCTACAAATGCATCTCCTAATTCATCCATACTTAAATCACAATCATCCAGGGATGGTTCAGAAGTTACCTTAAGGTGTGTTATCATTTGCTATGAAACACACGTTTGCCGTGTACACCTCCTCTTCAGATTCACTTTCTGAATCTCATTTAGCTTTGAGAGCTTTCTTCTTAAATGGCTTCTTTGGCTTGTTTGAGGAAGATGGGTTGTTTTTTATATCCAAACATTCGACAATGATATGTCCGGGTTTCTGACAGTTGAAACAGATGATTTTTTTCTCCTTTCCTTGCCATCGTCTCCTATTATTGATCTTGCCTTGTTGTACATGCTCCTTAGATTCTTACAAGGAGTAAAAGATCTTCATCTTCTTCTTCTTCTTCATCATTGTTGGAGATGGTGGTAGTAAACTTGAAAGCAATTGTCTTCTTCTTTTGTTGTGCCATTTCTTCTCTAGCCTTCCTCTCCATCTCATGGGTCTTAAGGTTACCGATAAGACCGATGAGCTCCATCTCTTTTTTGTCATTTAACTTATTCAATGTAGTAACTTTGACTTCTTATGAGGGTGGGAGTGCACGAATGACCTTCCGAATTTTTTGATCATTATCAATGGCATCACCTAAAGAAGTAAGACCATTAGTTATTTTAGTAAATTTTGTAACCATATCATCAATGGACTCATTTTCATGCATAGTGAAGTTTTCATATTAGGAACACAAGAGATTAATTTTAGCCCTCTTGACTTGTGATGTTCCCTCATGAGTGACCACTAGGTGTGACCAAATCTCGTAGGTGGATTTGCAATGAATGACCCTAGCCACGTCGTCATCGTTCAAGGCTTGGAGTAATGCATTGTGTGCCTTTGCATTGGCATCAAACTCCCTGGCGGCAATATTGGATCAAGTTTTCTCATCACCAATGGGTACACTAAAGGGTTTAGTGACTGTCTTTGCAACTCGACTTCCTAGGAATTGCAAAAACACGGTCATTTTAACCTTCTATATGAGAAAGTTAAGGCTATCAAACATGAGAGGGGTCTTCCTACCTTCGGATATTTTTACTATAGTGGATGAGAATAAAGATGTCAATGATATGATTAGCAACTAGGATCTCTCTAAGATTGTTAAGCCAAAATCTAGAGACCAAGGCTCTGATACTAATTGAAATTACACCTGGAGGGGAGATGAATAGGTGAATAGCTAATCAAATAAAAATTCTAGACAATATAATATGACATAATGCAACCGATCAAGTCAGATTCCCCGTGAAGGGCTCTGAGCTTCTCCTCATGTTTCCTCTAGATAAGAGTTAAGATTCTCAATTGCTATCTTGTTGAGATGAATATTGATCGATAAAATAAATGAATGATAAACAAGTAAATAGGACAATAAATCAATCGCAAACAAAAAGATTTATTTCGAGGTTCGAGCCACCACTCTACGTCTCCGCCTTCACCACCGTGAAGGATTTCACTATCCACAATTAAATCCTCCATAAAGGGACCTTACAATAAGGAATTATAACCACTCGGAGGACACAACTCCCCAACTCAATCTTCTACACCAGAGGCAGCACAAAGCCAATTGAGATAATAAGCTCTGGGTGATCAAGAGATCACAAACACTCTCTTTGCAATTCTCTTACAAAAATTCCATAGAGTAAAATATAAAGTTGAAGCTCAACGAGATAAGTGAGTGAAAATCAGAAAAGAGAGATTTTAAGAGCAGGAAAACTTAATTAAAACTTTGAAAATAAGAGCACAAAAGAAAACTTGAAACTTTTTCTCTTTGAAAGCAAAAACTAGATTATTAATAGAATTTGTTGTTATGAAATATTCAATCCCAATGACCATTTATATAGGTTTTTGAAAAACACTTTTAGAATAGTTTTATCAGGTCTAAAAAGGAAGAAATTGACCTAGAAATTCAACTTTTCACATTTTAAAAGAAACATGTTTAAAAATAGATTTAAAAGAACTGGCAGTTAATACCAATCTGGCAGTCTGTCGGTCGACCGACCATTCAAAAAAATTTGTTCGTTGGATCTCGGTCGACATGTCAGTCGACCGTGTTTAACCGAGACCAAACTAGTTATAGTCGTTTGACCGCCTGGTCGACCGCAATAAGGGATCGGTCGACCGGTCGGTCGACCGGGAATATGCACAACATGCACACCCTAATTGTCAGAGGTTCGGTCAACCGTACGGTCAACCGTTCTGGCCTGTAATAGGTACGGTCGACCGCCCGGTTGACCGACCTAGGCCAAAAACTGGGTCAAAGTAATTTTTGAAGATAAAGGAAATTTTTAAATAATTATTTTTTTAATTTGGAAGAGAGAAGACATGTATAGCCATGAGTTACAAGTTCAAAACTGAGATAGAAATTTTTAAGAAAATGTGAAATAAGTATCAAAACCAAAATATCAAAACCATACTTTTGAAAACATACACTTTTGTCTGTGTATATCTTTGGGCCTCAAATCTATATTTTACTCTTTAACAAACTAGTTTCATACAAGTTTCTAATCGACCACAAGAATCTTCAAGCGGGCTTCCCTGATAGTGAGTTTGAACGATGCTGAGTGCTTTGAGTTATGATCCTGTTCTTGAGTACCCTTGAGCCATAAATACCTTCCTTTAGGGGAAGACACCTGTTAGATCTTCTTGAACCCTGTTAGATCTTTTTGAACCCTGAAACACACTCTTGAACATGATTAGTACCAAATAACTTCATATGCTTTGTTATCATCAAAACACAAAACTGGAGATTGTAACCTTTGGACCAGCATCTCACAAGCAAGAATCCTATAGGATAGATGTAGAAGTGAAAGCTCAAGATTGTGTGAGAAAAGTAGATAGGTTGAAAGTAGAAAACATAAGAAATTCTCTTTTGAAAAACTCAAGAGAAACATTCTTGAAAACTCTCTTTTGATATGAAATTTAAGCTTTGAAACGTGTTGAGAAAACTCTGTTAAAAATGAAAAGAATAAGGTCTTAAAATTCTTAATGAAAACTTATCCCAAAAACCCATATATATAGGCTAAAACAAAAGCTAGATGTTAGGGTCAAACATCTAGCTTTTTAAATGTTGGGGCAACTGGTCGACCGGATGGTTGACCGAGCCCAACTCCAGATAGCATAGGTCTCTGGCGGTCGACTAACTGGTCGATGAAAAACCCTAAGCATAGAGCACTGCAAGATCTGCGGTCGACCGACATGCACAAGCACAAAGATATGCATATTTGGTCGATCGGGCGGTTGACTGACAGAGCAACTGCTTATGACTAGCAGTCAACTGGGCTCAGCCTAAATTCTGACTTGTCTACATTTTTAAAATATATTTTAAAATCTTTTTGAATCAAAATAAAACTCTATAAAATCTACAAAAATAAGTTCATGTAAATACACTAGAGTGCAGATATGTGTTATAAAAAATCTACACATATTACAAACATGTGAACTTATTTTTAAGATAGAAATACAATCTTGAAAACATAAACTATAATGAAAATTATTTTTTAAATCTAATATAAATACAAAAATACTTGTTTAAGAAACTTGTTTTTGTTAAATATCTTCTCATAAAAACAAAACATATTCTAATTGAATCGAAAAGGGTTAAATTGAAGCATTAAAACTTTTGATCTTGAAAATCAATATTAAATTTTTATGTGTGTGTGAGCCTGAGCAATCAAAACTGATTTTTACACAAATTCTAAACATTCTTACGAACTCTAGATTTAAGTAATCTTCTTGAGATATTCTTCTTTATCTTGACTTGATCCAAACTTGATTCCTTTGAGCTAGATTTCTTCTTGAGTTCTTGATGTGTTCTTTATGTTTGAGCTCTTGAATCAATATGTGTTAGCTTGAAGAAGCTAAATACCAACTAAGATCTTGATCGAGTAACTGAAACTTAATGATTACATGATCAGCAGTACTATAACTACGTCAGTTAATCATCATCAAAACTACTGTGATAGGCCTTTGGGCCAACAACAGATCGGAGCTAGACTCTAGGAGTTGTAAACTTCTTGAAAAAAGTTCTCGATAGTAGGGACATGGTCATCATCCTGATGATGATCAAATTTTGATTACTACAGAAAGCATGAACGACACTAGGGTACATCCCTAGTAAGTCTAATAATAGTATAATTATAATACTCACATATGATTATAAAAATAGTTAATACAAAGGTTGACACGATATCTAATGTGGATATAATTCAAACACTTGGATTCCTAACATTGTGACCTTTGATCTTCCTCTAAAATTATTTTGCAAAATAGAGGATGGCCTAACGTTGCCAGTATAGACCCGACAATGGCCCTCTGACGATCAAATCTGTAATACTTTCATAAAAATAATGAGAAAAAACTTAGATTATATTATTAAGAAGAGAACACCTGGATTCGAACTTTATAATTTCTGGCATACTAATTTTTTTATTTAACATTTTGAACCTTTGAGTTGTCAACAAATAATATTCTTACTATAACCGAGGCAAACTACAAAAGTAATTTATTTGTAATGTATTCATACTTATGATATGTTACCAAGTCACTGATTTGTTGTATCTCTAGTCCAACTTGACTTAGTAGTAACTTTTCCATCTCTATTTTTTCTTTATTTTTTGAATTCATAAATTAATTATAATGACATGACATTACACTTTTTAGATAACATTTAGATCCTCAATTATCTTTTTTGATCCAACTCACTTCATAAATAATCGTAATTGCATAAAAGGTGCACTCAGGCATTTTGTAGATTTAGACAAGATAATTAAATACAAAAAGTACACATTAGTCAGCAACATAGCTCATGCCTGTGTTTCTTATCATAATAAATAATAACATAATAGTTTATCAACAATTTAATAAAGTGTATCATGACACTTCTCATCTGGATCACGTGATTACTTTGCAAAACATTACACTGCACATATCACACATCATATTCTATATAAACATAACAATTATTCCACATCAATCATAACAACATGACATTCATAACATAACACACATTTTGTGGCTCTAACGGGCTAGACCGGTCCCATTATGACACATACTTCACAGATCATTAGGTACCATCCACAAACTGGTCCCATCATAAGTAATTAAGGCACCTTTACACCCCATGAAACTACCCTCGGCATCATGGGCACCATCACACCCCCACGTAACTACACTGGTCCATTGTCACACACACACAAGAAAGGCAATATCACACACATAACATAGGCACATTCACACACAAACACACACACACTCACACACACACACACACACACACACACACACACACATATAACATTCCACACACATCATAAAGCATTTCTCGCAAAATGATTGTTTGCCAAAAAGCCCATCACTCTAGTTTTAATCATGATTAACTCATGTAGTTATAGTTATAATGATCTTGTGATTTTTAAGTTACACGCTTTAATCAAGATCATGGTTTAATGATTCAACAATAGGCTCAAAATTAATTTTTAAAACTAAAAAATGTTGATTCAAGAGCTCAAGAATAAAGATCACATCTAGCTCTCAAGAAGAAGTCAAGCTCAAAGGAATTAAGTTTTGATTTAGACAAGATGAAGAGGAAGATCAAAATCAAGAAGAAGACTTGTGTCTTTATGTTTCTAAGTTTGTTTAGATTCTTATAAATAGTAGTGTAGATTTGATTTCTCAAGGTTTCTCTCTTACACACAAAGTTTTTGACAAAGGTTTGATGAGTTTAATTGAATATGAAGTTGTGATTTAAAGTTTGATTTTATCAAAAGTTTATTTTATGAAGAAAATCTCAAAAATAAGTTTATATTAAAGTTTTCCAACATATTAGAGCTTCAAAGAGTTTAAGTTTTTCATATTAAAAAGAAAAATATGTTTTTAGGCTCTGGCCGGTCGACCGCATCGCTGAGCAAAAGCATTGTAAGTCGACAGCCCGGTCGATCGTATATGCACATAGTATTTATCTCTCAGCTCAGTCAACAAAGCGGCCGACCGCTAGCTCAAGCCCAACTGAGCAAGGCTTAGGTCGGTCAACCACCCGGTTGACCGTTCTATGGAGACTGCTCGACAACAGTTTTGTACTGACATCTTTCTAGTAATTTGGTTATAACGTTTTACTCTGATTTTCAATTGATGTGATTCACATTGCATTACAAAGTTAACTTAAAGGGATACTTTTTTGTTAAATAGTCATTTTCCAATTACAATGTTTATGGTATCAAATAATGATTTAAAGTCAGTCTATGTGCTGAAATAATTTTTGCAATTTTTTGATTTGACACCATTTAGTATTTTGATCATAACTTTCTAATCCAATCTCTGATTGATGTTATTCTTATTTCATCAAAAAGACAACTATGTCTAAAGGTATTTCGAGATTCCAACATTTTAATCTCCAAAAATGGACTTTAAGTTGACTAGTAGGTAACAAAAATTGTCAAATTTGTTTTAAAAGGCTATTTTCTTGGTCAAAATTTTCTGGATTTGTTTCCCACAACTATATTTTGTTCTTAATGTTTTTAAATATATTTTTAATTACCAGTCATATTCTATTTTGAGGAGTTATTATAGAGATTTTTTTTATAATCAAGTTTTTAAATGCTATTCATTTCCCATCTTTATGAGAAAGTTTACAAAAATTTTGAGTTTTCAACTATCATATCTCTAAGTGTTTCTAGACAAGCTTAAGCCAATCTCTTCTATATCTATTCTATAGAAATTCTTATTGTGAGAGAGTTTTGTTTGTGATCAAGAGGCTTGAGCACAAATGTTTGTTCATTGTATTGAGTGGTTAGAGGTTGCGACCTCGAAGTGAGCATGCGGTTTCGTGCTTCTTGCAAGAGTGGCACGGGACTTATCAGTCTGAGGTTTTTGAGAGAACTTGTATCATTGAGAGATCTTGCAGAATCGAGATTTACTGAAATCCTTCATTCCGGTCAAGGCAACACTGTAGGTTAAGTTGACTGAACCTCGAAACAAATCTCCAGTATTTGTGTTTGCCTCTCTCCCCCCCCCCCCACTTTTACTCTTTTGTTTATTGGTTTATTCTTTTTGCTCTTTATTCTTTGCTAGCTAATATTCTTATTGTTTAATTGTGCTTATGCCTAATTATTATATTTGGTTATTATTATTTATGTGTGTTAATTTTGTTAGTTAAATTTTTAATTCCATATTAGAATAGTATATCACCTATTCACCCCCTCTAGGTGATTTCAATTAGTATCAGAGCTAGTGCTCTTGATAATTGATTTAACCACTGAAGAGTGATCCTCATTTTTACTAATCACATTCTTATTTACACACACTCATAGATTTTCTTGTTCAACTTATTTTTGACACTCTTAACTTCCAAATTTGAAAGATAAAGATGAGTTTATATATTTAATCCTTCGGAAGGGATATTTATTTTACCATTAAAGAATCAAATCTTCAAAATGGCAAAGCTTTTGAGGTAAATGCAAAAATCACATATGCCTTGATACAAACTCTAAACAATGAATATTTTCTAGAGCTTCTAATTGTGGTTGCGCTTTTGCAGTGTGGAGTATCTTGATCTCTCTTGGTGAACAACTTCCAAATGATATGGAGAGAGATTTAAATGATGGTAGTGACACCATCGACATGTGCTTTGTGGCATTTGGGAGGAGTCATCTAAAGTACAATCCGATCTTGATGATGCCAATTTATCTTATGATGATCTTTGTACGGCTCTTCAAGAGGTTATTGAAAAATATGAGTTGTTGAATATTAAGAACAAAAAATTAAAGAAAGAAAATGATTCCTTTTCCTCAAAACTAGATATTATTTTAAAAGAGAAAGAAATGATTGTAAATAAAAATGATTCTTTAAAAAACAATAATGAGTTGATTTCAAAACAAAAGATTCTTTCAAAAACCAATTGGATTTTTCTAAAAGAAAAAGAGAATTTGTCCATTTCTTTTGACAAAGT
Source organism: Agave tequilana (assembly GCA_038442645.1). Classification (NCBI taxonomy): domain Eukaryota; kingdom Viridiplantae; phylum Streptophyta; class Magnoliopsida; order Asparagales; family Asparagaceae; genus Agave; species Agave tequilana. The sequence continues at coordinate 47,270 of JAVJIF010020711.1, forward strand.
GAAAAATAATTTTGATTCCCCCATCTGCATTTCTCATGCAAAGTTTCTATTGACAAAATAAAGTTTTCAATAGACAACAAAGAGATTTGTAAAATGAAAAAGAAAATTAATATTTTGAGCTCAACATTGAGCAAATGTGCCTGTGAAAATAAATTGGAATTTATGTTTCTTAAGAAACTAATTCCACACATTTATGCACATACACTACATGCACAACATGTTCATGCTCATGCCCAAATATACACTGTACACATTGTGGCTGCAAAGGCTTTTTGATTATCTCTATCCTGCATTTATTAATTTAAATATACTGTAATTGGTTTTTTATAAGCATAGTTTATTTTATAACAAATATAATTTTTTAAATATTAAATGCAAATTTTGTGAGAATTTGTGATATACTTATATAATTTTTAGGATACATTTTTTATTTTGTGTTAAACTTGATTCAATCCTTTGTGTAGTCAATTCTAATTTAGTTGTATGTGTATATCTTAGTTTTGATAATTCTTATATTTATACATGTATTCTTTTTTAAATTCACATATTATATATATATATATATATATATATATATATATATATATATATATATATATATTGATTGAATGTTGAAATGCAAATTGTTATAACCTAGATCTCTTACATGTTACCTTTATTTATTGATGAATTATTGGTTATTCACTTTGCAAGCTTTTTAAAAATTATGTTCATATTTTCAATAGATTTTACATGCTTATCTTATTTAGTGGATATTTATGTTTATTTTTGAGCTTATTGTACCCACTAATCAAGATGATTATATGTTTAGTCATTTTTCGAGAGAATTATCAGGGTTTATCTTTATGTGCTTGATTCTTACTTTCAAAACACAAGTGTCGCGATTTTCATGTTAGAAATTAAAACTATCATGCGGATTAAATTAGCATGGATCTAGAATCAAAACATCTCAAGAATTGAATACACATAATTAAACAATACACTAAATTCACCATACCTGAAGCCATTGATGAATTGAGGAAGGTAGATGGATGAAGACCTTAATCCTTCTCTTTAATCCTGCAATTAACTTTAATCTGCAATGACCTTCTTCTCTCTGTCTCCTTCTCTTATCACAAACCCTAATTCTCAAAAGTGATGGAGTCCTCAAAACAAGGGAGGGGATTTGATTTCATTCACAGGAGGAGAGAAGTGGGTCTCATTTGCAAGTAATCATGTTTGATAAAACCACCCATCATGGTTACTTTATACCCCACATGATTATCAAAACATTATACAAATGTAACTTTAATATGGGCATACATAATATCAGTTTACTTTAATTAGGAATCCAATTAAATAGGGTAGTGGGCCACTTATATTTAATGTGAGATTAACATTCTCCCACTTGGACCACTAGCCGATTATGTAAAAACTTTAGAAAAAAAATAAAAGAAAAGACTCATTTTTCAAAATATTTTGACTCCATTGGATTCCATACTGAAAAACTTTGACACGTGATCACGAATTTAAAAAAAAACAACAACTGATAAGCCCAAATCATGAAATACTGTAATACTGCAATTAGCTTGGACCCCCAATGCGAGTCATAGCGGTTATACAACTTCTATGTCATACTCCCTTCTATGTACCACAACATTGATAACCCTTACTAATTGAGTCCATAACCAAAATGACCCCTGTAATTGTCTTGTTAAGACATTTCCTGTTTAACAAACATCCATACATAATATGTGCACACATAATTGGATAACAGGAAATATAGAAACAAACTTTTATTGCGCAATATTGTCAATTATACAAGTACCAAAACATACATTTACAGATTGCTCAAAAGACCCATTCTAACAACATGTTCCTTGAATGTCTTTGGAGGCAATCCTTTGGTCATTGGATCAGCAACCATTAAAGTGGTACTTATACTTTCAATTGACACCTTCTGTTTCTGAACTCTTTCTCTAACCACCAAGTACTTAAGTTCCATGTGTCTGGAACCATTAGAGTACTTTCCATTCTTAGAGAAGAAAACGGCTGCTGTATTATCACAAAATATCTTCAGCGGCCTGGCAATAGAATCAACTACACCAAGTGCTGAGATAAAATTCCTTAACCATAATGCATGATTCGTGGCCTCAAAACATGCTATGAACTCAGCCTCCATCGTGGATGAAGCAGTGATAGACTGCTTTACACTCTTCCACGAGATTGCCCCACCTGCTAGCATGAATATGAAGCCTGAAGTAGACTTCCTGCTATCTGGGCAACCAGCAAAATCTGAGTCCGAATAGCCGATCACTTCCAACTGATCTGATCTCCTATATGTGAGCATATGGTCCTTCGTTCCCTGAAGATACCGCATTACTTTCTTTGCCAATTTCCAGTGCTCCATTCCTGGATTGCTCTGGTATCTTCCTAACATCCCAACAGCAAAACTGATATCTGGCCTGGTACAAATATGTGCATACATCAAGCTCCCAACAGCTGACGCATACGGAACTTTCTGCATTTGACCCTTTTCTAAGTCATTTCTAGGACACTGGCTCCCACTTAATTTGTCACCCTTCTGAATGGGTGCACAACTGACTGAACATAATTCCATATGAAATCTTTTCAAGACTCGATTGATATAACCTTTCTGAGACAGTCCTAGCAATCCTCAAGATCTATCTCTGAAGATCTCTATGCCAATAACATAAGTTGCCTCACCCATATCAACCATCTGAAAATTCTTGGTAAGATAGCTTTTAGTTTCATACAGTAAACTAATATCACTACTGGCTAACAAAATATCATCCACATACAGAACCAGAAAGATAAACTTGCTCCCACTGATCTTCAGATATATACACTGATCAACAGTGTTTTCTGTAAATCTGAAAGAGGTAATGGTATCATTAAATTTTATATACCATTGCCTGGGAAGCTTGTTTAAGTCCGTATATGGATTTCTTTAATTTGCAAGCCAACTGTTCTTTTCCTTTCTTTGCGAACCCTTCAGGTTGCTCCATGTAAATTTTCTCATCCAAATCTCCATTCAGAAAAGCTGTTTTCACATCCATTTGATGTAACTCCAAATCATAATGAGCTACAAGGGCCATAATGATTCTAAAAGAGTCCTTCTTTGATACTGGAGAGAAGGTTTCTCTATAATCAATGCCTTCTTTCTGAGTGAAACCTTTAGCCACAAGTCTGGCCTTATATCGTTCGATATTGCCTTTGGAGTCGCGCTTGGTCTTAAAGACCCATTTACACCATACTTTCTTACAGTTATTAGGCAATTCGATGAGATCCCAGACTTTGTTTTGGTCCATAGATTTCAACTCTTCATTCATAGCATCAACCCATTTACTAGAATCATTGCATTCTATGGCTTGTGAAAATGAAACTGGATCTTTATTAATCCCAATATCAAAATCAGATTCCTATAGATATACCACATAATCATCTGAAATGGCAGATCCTCTTTCCCTTTGAGATCTTCTCAAAGCTGCCGGTTGTGGTGGTTCTACAATATTTTCAATGGCGATATCCTCATGAAGTGGTGAACCAATATCATTATGTTGTTCTGGTATCTCAGCTTGATGATCAAGCTGAGGGACAACAATTTCTCTTGAAGGAAAGGGTATTGGGATATTTACCCTTACCACCTCAAGATCCACCTTTCTTGGTTCATCACTCCCACTAATTTCTCCATTCTCAAGGAATCTGGCATTACCAGTTTCAACAATTCTTATACTATGGTTAGGACAATAAAATTTGTACCCCTTAGACTTATCTGGATAACCAATGAAATACTCAGATATTGTCCTTGAGTTTAATTTCTTTTCTTGTGGATTATATATTCTAGCCTCTGCTGGACAACCCCAAACATGTAAATGTCTTAAACTAGGTTTCCTACCAGTCCACAACTCGAAAGGAGTTGTTGGGACTGCTTTACTAGGAACCCTGTTTAAGATATACATAGCAGTCTTTAAGGCTTCATTCCACAATGAATTAGGTACATTAGAAAAGCTCATCATGCTCCTAACCATATCCATAAGTGTTCGGTTTCGCCTTTCAGCAACACCATTCTGCTAAGGCGTACCTGGCATTGTGTATTGAGCACAAATACCATGCTTTTCTAGAAATTTGGCAAATGGGCCAGGATGTTGTCCTGACTCATCATATCTTCCATAAAACTCACCATCTCGATCTGATCTTATGATTTTAACTTTTCTATCTAATTGTCTCTCGACTTCTGTAATGAACACCTCAAGGATGTCAACAGCCTGAGACTTTTCATGAATTAGATACACATAACCATAACGTGACAGATCATCTATAAAGGTAATGAAGTATCTCTCTCCCGTAAAATATGGAATGGAGAGTGGTCCGCAAATATCCGTATGAATTATTTCAAGAAGCTCTTTACTTCTTGTGGCACCTTTCTTGGTGTTTGGTTTGCTTTCCTTTTATGCAATCCACACACACACACCAAAATCAGTGAAGTCTAGGTTATCCAAAATCCCATTCTTCACTAATCTTTCAATTCTATCCCTGGAGATATGCCCCAGTCGTCTATGCCACAAGATAGAGGAATTTTCATTAATTAAGCCACGTTTAATACCAACATTCGAATGCAGAGATAAAAGAGATTGTGCAAACTCATCATTCAATGAAATTTTATATAAACCATCACATAAAATTCCGTGTCCAACCGACATTGAATTATACATTAAACTGAGTTTTTCACAACTGAATAAAACAGAATATCCAACAACATCTAATTTGGATAATGACATTAAGTTCCTAAAATCGAAGGTACATAAAAAGTATCTTCAAGATTCATCTGATGACCCGTCTCTAAGAGTAGTCGGTAAGTACCAACAGCCTCGACCTCCACTTTGAGACGGTTCCCCATAAAGACAAATCTCTCACTTTCCTTCGGTTTTTGGGTTGTAAGAAATCTCTGCATTGAATTAGTTATGTGAGTTGTGGCTCCAGAGTCAATCCACCAAGTATTAGAAGGAACTTCAGCAAGATTTGATTCATAACATACAAAAGAAAGATTCATACCTTTCTTTTCGAACCAAGCTTTCCTCTTGTTGCAGTCCTTCTTCACATGTCCTTTTCTGTCACAAAAGTAGCATTTGACAGTGAAAGTCTTTCCATGACCCTGGCTACTTTCCCCAGGTTCATTCCATTTCTTTGATGGAAACCTCTTACCTCTTCCATATTTACCTTTCTTATGGATAGCTCCTAGAGATACTGCCAACACTGAGTGATGCCCTTCTTGCCTCAGTCTCACTTCCTCTTGTACACACATACCAGTCAGCTCATTCAGATTCCACTTATCCTTATGAGTATTATAGTTGATCTTGAATGGCCCGAACTGAGGAGGAAGTGAGTTGAGGATGAACTGTACTAAGAAGGATTCATCCACTTTCATTCCCAGTGATCCTAACTTGGCAGCTTTATCAGTCATATTAAGAATGTGTTGTTGAACTCCTCTACTACCATCATATTTCATGGTAGTCAGTTCAGCCATAAGGGTGCCAGCTAATGACTTATCTGCAGACTTAAATCGGTCTTTAATAGCAGTTAAAAGTTCAGATGCACTAGTAGTATGTGGGAGTGAAGTCTTGATGTTATTGGCTATGGTCATCTTGATGAACATGAGACTGAGTCTATTCGACCTTTCTCAGGCTTTGGCATGGCTAACCTGGTCTGCTGTGCTTTCAGCAGTCACTTCATCAGGTTTCTCTACTAAAAGAGCCATGTCAAGGTCCAGTACACCCAGTGTGAATTGGACATGTTCAAACCACTCAGAAAAGTTTGTACCATCCAGGGCTGGAATGCTAGTTGCATGAGTGTGAAGGGAAGTGGGAACGTTCACTGAAACAAAATAGGACAAGCTCACATTAAGGCCTCGAATCAATACAAAATCTTAAATTTTAATGAAGATGAACTATTGATATCACTTTGATTTCTCCTTTGGGCGAAACCTAAGCATATCTAGTGTTCACTCTTCAGGTGAGATTCTTTTATCACCTATGTAGGTCTAATATAATTTATGCCACTTAGACAGTAAGTCATGTTACCTTTGGGTATCCAATTCTACACCACTAAGTTACATAAATTACACTACCCTACCCCGGTTCATAATTATTTGAAAGAGACTTTCCTTTAGGCCAGTCCCAATCTCCTAACTATAACCGCCATCGAGAATATTATTGTCTTTAATGTCACCCTCATTGACAAGTCTTTTATGTAGTTGTATATTCATAAGGCTTACTAACATAGGTCACTTTGGCAACTACTAAATCAATAAACCGTATGAATACAAAACTAACCAACAATATTCTCTAATCTTTTATTTGAGTAATACTATAATACTTCAATTCATTACTTGACCAACATCAACCAATATTAACACAATAACTTAAATTTGTAACATACATTTATGATTGAAATTAGACCAACATTAGTCGACTGGTCAAGAAACTACTAGTCGACTTGGAGCAATATAAGTCGACTATAGTGGAAGACCCAGTCGACTAGGGTCAAGTCAAGTCGACTTAGGGTCAAGTCAAGTCGACCAACTATTATCAAGTCTAGTCGACTATGTCAAGGTAATAAGTCGACTATACTTATTATTAGTCGACTGCTCAAAAATCAAGTCGACTCCTGAAGTCAATAGAGAGCTCTCAACTTTCGGGTCACTCTGTTAGTCGACTTGGACAAAAGGATTAGTCGACTATACCCTTATTAGTCGACTATACATTTTATTAGTCGACTATACAAAATTATTAGTCGACTCCTGTTTCGAAACAGAGAGTTCTTAACTTTCTGGAAAAAGACTTAGTCGACTAGTGTTTCGGGATAGTCGACGAAGCAGTTATCAAAGGCAGTCCTGCTTGATCGACTGAAGTCTTAAATTAGGGAAAATTAGGTTTTTTTTTTTAATTCCTGAAATTTGATCCCAATTAATTGTACAATTAGAGGAAATTGAACAGAACATTAAGGTTATTAAATCCTCTTAAAATTCTACAATTAAAAGATCAAAATTTTGATTTTTTGAACTGTTAATAAAAAAAAACCCTAATTTCCCATAATCCATAATCCAAGATGTATTGATTCTAAAAAACATGGCTCTGATACCAAATGTTAGAAATTAAAACTATCATGCGGATTAAATTAGCATGGATCTAGAATCAAAACATCTCAAGAATTGAATACACATAATTAAACAATACACTAAATTCACCATACCTGAAGCCATTGATGAATTGAGGAAGGTAGATGGATGAAGACCTTAATCCTTCTCTTTAATCCTGCAATTAACTTTAATCTGCAATGACCTTCTTCTCTCTGTCTCCTTCTCTTATCACAAACCCTAATTCTCAAAAGTGATGGAGTCCTCAAAACAAGGGAGGGGATTTGATTTCATTCACAGGAGGAGAGAAGTGGGTCTCATTTGCAAGTAATCATGTTTGATAAAACCACCCATCATGGTTACTTTATACCCCACATGATTATTAAAACATTATACAAATGTAACTTTAATATGGGCATACATAATATCAGTTTACTTTAATTAGGAATCTAATTAAATAGGGTAGTGGGCCACTTATATTTAATGTGAGATTAACATTTCAAACTTTCAAACTTTTATTTCTTTTAAAAAGAAATTTTTGAAAAATAATTTCATATTAGTTTTGATAATTTTATATTGGTTTAAATTCATAAATATGTTATTAATATGATTCTTATAGACTCATTTTTTTGTATACTCATGAATTTGAAAAAGGATTTTGTTTCTTACATCCATTCATGAGCATATATGTGTTGTTTGATTTAGAGTGTCTTTCTATGTGAATACACATCTTTCATGAATTATGTATATGTTTTCAAAACATTTGAGTTTGACATATTTGTGTTTCAATTGATTACTTTAGTTACTATTTTCAATTACTTTTAAATAGTATATAATTTTAAAATACTATATGTTATTAGGCGATTGGTTGGATGATCTTGCTTTGTATAATTTATTTGATTATTTCTTTTATATATACATGTCAGGTTGGTGATAAAAATTAGAAATGCACATGATATATATATATATATATATATATATATATATATATATATATATATATATATATATATATAATATATATATATATATATATGATTCTTGTGTACTCATTCATATTTATCTATATATGTATGCTTTAGATTACAACTGGTATACATATATATATGATTTGATTGTTAGTGCATATTTATATTAGTTTGTGCATGCCTTCCCGTGCATGTCTTTAGTACAATCATTTTTTGCTTAACTTGTATATGTTTGAATATAGAAATTTATATTCTTTACAAGCTTATGCATTCAGTTTTATGTGATATGAGTTTTAATACATTTATAATTCACACATGTGTCTTAAGTTTATTGATAGATTTTTCATCTCAATTAAAATTATTTTGTTTATTATCTTTGATGAAATTTGATAGCACATTTTGTGTTAGTATTTTAAAAATAGAGAGAAATTTGTTTTACTTAATTTAACTAAATTTTCTTCTTTTTAGACAAAGAAAAAATTCGTTTTACTTTGGTACAGTGTTTTAATATTTAATTCCAATTAGTATCTATGTTTAAAATCAGTTTAAAATCATTTTGATTTCAATTATTTCAATTAGTAAACTCTTTAAAATTGGTATCTAAATTTATTTGTTTTGGTATGTAATGTCTACATGCAAGGGAGAGCTAATTTAACATCTCTCCTCGTAAATTTATATGACATATAAATTTTATTTTTACTTTTACTCCTTTCTTAATGAGTTGATAAAAAGAGGAGATAAATTTAGAGTTTATATATGTATGTTTTATGTTTTGTGCATATATGCTTGTTTGTTAATGAACGTTTGTTTAATGTTTAGAGTTTTTATTGAAATCTATATTTTTATGTATAACATGCGTTAAGGGGGAGATTTGATAGAGTTCTTCTCTAATCCATCTATATATAACTCCGTGTGTTTTGTCATCATCAAAAAGGAGGAGATTATTGGTCCAAAAGACCATCACTCTAGTTTTGATGATGATTAACTCATGTAGTTATAATTCTAATAATCTTATGGTATTTAAGTTACATGTTTTAATCAAGATCATGATTTAGTGTTTAATTTCAACAATAGACTCAAATCAAGTTTTGAAGCTAACAAGTGTTAATTCAAGAGCTCAATTATAAAGATTACATTTAGTACTTAAAAAAAAGTCAAGCTCAAAGGAATCAAGTTTGAATTAAGTCAAAATGAAGAGGAAAATCAAAATCAAGAAGAGGACTTGTATGTATATGTTTGTAAGTTTATTTAGATTCTTGTAAAGAGCAGTGTAGATTTGATTGCTCAATCCTCTCTCTCTCTCTCTCTCTCTCTCTCTCTCTCTCACACACACACACACACAAACAAAGTTTTTGACAATAGTTTGATGACTTTCATTGAATATGAATTTGTGGTTTAAAGTTTTATTTTATCAAAAATTTATTTTATGAAGAAAATCTAAAAAATAAGTTTATATTGGTTTATATGAGTATTGGAGTTATCCATATATATTAGAGCTTCAAAAGAGTTTTAAGTTTTTCATATTAAAAGAAAAATATGTTTTTGGGCTCTCGTCAGTCGACCACATGGTCGACTGCATCGCTTGAGCAAAGGATTTGTCGGTCGATGCCCTGTCGATCGCTCAATCGACCATATATACACAGAGTTTTTGTCTTTGAGCTTGGTCGATTGCTAGCTCAAGACCAACAGAGCAAGGCCCAAGTTGGTCTACTGTTCTACAGAGACTGCTCGACAGCAGTTCTGCACTGACATCCTTTCAACAATATGACTATAACTTTTTTACTCTGATGTTCAATTGATGTGATTCAAATAGCATTACAAGGATAACTTCAAGGAACTCATTTTTTGTTAAATAGTTATTTCCAAATTCTAACATTTGTGGTGTCAAATATTGGTTTTAAGTCATCCTATGCACTGAAAATATTTTATCAAAAATACCATAAACTATCACTACTTTCCCTTGAAAATAGCTAAGGTTGACTATTGACAGACTGAGATCAATAAAGAGTTGATCTCAGTTGGAGCTACCAACAGCCACTCGGGTCTACCGGCAGGTAGAGGACAGCTTGCAAGGGTCCAGTGCTTTTAAACCCTAGTTTTCTCTCTCTCCCTACTTCTTTCGAAATCCCCTCTCCTCTCTAACCGACTCTTCTCCTTCCACCTCAAACCATAATTTTTACTCTTTTAAATTCTCTTCCCACTCAAATCCCTCTCTTCTAATGGATTTTTTGCTGAGGATTTCTCAGCTGGAGTTGCTTCTACTTCTTGGATATGTTCGGTTTCTCTTCCATAATCCTAGATCCACTTCATCTTGGTAAATATCTATTCTTCACTGCATATCTCAGTTCCTCTTTTAATTTTATCATGTCTTCACTGTAATCACCTAGAGGGGGGGTGAATAAGTGATGGCTAATCTTATGGTCAATTAATGCAGAATTAAAAACTTATTTAATGCAAATTAAAACTTATTAAACTAAACACCAAGTATAACACAAGAGTGTAGCCGGATTCCCCGTGAAGGGCTCTGGACTAACTCCTCAAGATTTCTTTAGATAAGAGTTAAGGTGTCGCGTTGGCTCTCTTGGTTGAATACAAGTGTTAGCAAACAATCCCCAAGCATATAACAATTAAGCACACAATATATCAAGCATATAAAGATAAAGACAATATTGGCATGCAAGATATAAAGACAAGTAAGAGATAGAGAGAGCAATCGCAAACACAGGAGATTTGTTTCGAGGTTCGAGCACACTTGCTTTACGTCCCCGCCTTCACACTTTGAAGGATTTCCACTAAAATTGATCCCACCGGATCACTCGGTGCCGCAACACCTACAAGGCGAGTTCACACTTGAACCCGTTGGACTTTCTAGTCCCGAACACAACGCAAGCCCACAAACTCGCCGAGGCCGCACCTCAAACACCGAGTGCACACACGAACTCGAAACAACGCAAACCCGCAAGTCCGCCTCCTCAAAGTACAAGAATGAAACTTTGGTGATCACAACACTTTGATCACCTAAAATCCTCTCACAACAAATATCCATATAGGTAGATATAGTAATGGATGGCTCAAGTGTTGTGTCAGAAAACAAGGATTGAATCTATGGTGAAAAACACAAGAAAATCTCTTTTGAAACACTCTTGATAAACTCTCTTTTGATTTGGAAATATTGGCTCTAAAACTTGTGGATATAACCACTGAAATGAGTAGGAAAAACTAGCCCAAAAACTTCTTCAAAATCTTATAGAAAACAGCCCACAAACCCACCATATATATAGGCCAGAAAAACTAGCCGTTGGGGCAAAAAATCAGCCCTGGCGGCTGGCGGTCGACCGGCCCGGTCGACCGCCAACACTCAGAAATCTGACCGTTGGGGCGTCGGTCGACCGGCCCGGTCGACCGCTGCCTGGAATAAAGAACAAAGTTCTCTGCCGGTCGACCGGCCCGGTCGACCGGGGCTTTCCAGAGAGCAGAAGCTCTCTGCGGTCGACCGGGTCGGTCGACCGGCCCTCCAGCAGACCTGGCGTGCACGTTCTGTGCACGTCGGTTGACTGACCCAGTCGACCGACTCCAAGCTCGGTCGACCGGCCCGGTCGACCGGCTGAAGCCAGACAGGGATTTTTGGGAATAAAAAACTTGATCATTTTGGCTCAAATAAAATCTCATAAAATCATGAAAAATCTACAAAAATAGTTTTAACATAATACTTTGACAATCAAACATGCTTAAGCAAAATCAAGACATGTTACAAATAATTTGAACTATTTTTTGTAACTTAGAAATTTTGGCTAAAAACGAAAACTGTATTTTTCCAAATTGGTTTTTCAAAACTTATTTTTTCAAAACTTCTCCAAATACAAAAACAAGATATTTTAAACTCTTTTAAAGTATGGTGTGTATGGATATGATCCACTGCACATATTTAGCTCTAAAACGGTTTTGATTAAAAACACATGTATATATGAAGTCCAAAAACCAAATCGGTATTTTTCAAAAAGAAAACTCTTTTGTATTTTTTCAAAATAAAATTCTTTTATGAAAAACTTATTTAAATCAAGAGTGTGTGTGTATAAGATATACTTGAGCAATTCACCAACTATTCTATCATTTATATTTTAATCTAAAATAAAATCTTAATAAAAAACAAACCTAGACACAAGTCTTAATCATGAAGGTCTTCACTTGAAGTCTTCTCATCTTCTTGACTTGGTCCAAACATGATCCAACGAGCTAGACTCCTCTTGAGTACTTGATGTGGTCTTTATGCACAAGCTCTTGAATCAAATCGTGCTAGCTCCAAAACTTGACTTTAAATCCTTTGTTGAAGCTACGCACCTACTAAGATCTTAATCACAAATCTGAGACTAAATAAACACAAGATCATTAGTACTATAACTACATGAGTTGATCATCATCAAAACTTGAGTGATGGGCCTTTGGGCCAACAATCTCCCCCTTTTTGATGATGACAAAACTCATGAAGTTATATATGCATGGATTAAAGTAAAGCTTCAAAGAAGCTCCCCCTTAACTCATGCATAACAATAAACAAATAAATATGCAATGAAAGCTCATAAACATGTATGCAAATACAAGGAGATAAACATGCATAAACAAGCATAAAACTCATCAAATTTTTTTCCTATTTGCAAAACAAAACAAATATGCATAAACATAAATCCTTCTCCTCCTTTATGAATAAAGTAAGAAAAACATGCATATATACTAAAATACTTCTCCCCCTTTTTGTCAATCATCAACAAAGGGGTTAAAGTAAAAACAAAACAATGTTCTCCCCTTTTTGTCAAAAATCAAAAATCAACAAAAAGGTGACATAAAACAAATCAATAATAGAGATATATGTGATATACATTCATGAAGAGGAAGACGCTAAGTTAACTTCCCTACACATATACATTACATGGAAGAGGGATGACAAGCCCTAGTTCACATAACGCATAATATGTAATGCATAAGAGGAGATGTGAAGCTCCCCCTACACACGTGTACCGCATAAAGAAGAGTTGTCAAGCTCCTCAATATAAGATACACTCAACATGAATCTATATGTAGAAGAGATGTTAAGCTCCCTTTGCTTATAGGCAATACAAATCAAAACATTTTTAATTTTCAAAATTTCATATTAATACAAAATTTTGAATTTTCCTCAATAAAATAAATTTTGAGATATCTTGTAATCAAATTTAAGATATCATGTAAACAAAAATTTTTTAAAGGTACCACTTGTAAATCAATCAAATTTTAAGATGCCAATTGTAAATAACCAGTACAAATTTTGAATTTTTTTAATCAAAATAGAATCATATTGATACCAATTGAAAATTATTGTAAATTATTTTGATACCAATTGTAAATAAACATTACAAATTTTGAATTTTAATTAAAATAGAATCATATTGATACCATTGAAAATTATTTTGATACCAATTGCAATCAATAGATACCAATTGAAGATTACTACACATTTTTTATATCAATAAAAATACTAATTTAAAAATAATGCATAAGCTTATTAAAATATCAATTGAGAAACCAATTGAAAAATAAAGATTTGAATCAAGCTTAGCAAAAACAAATTTTGTGCTTTAAATATGTAAATTGATTTTTAATCAAGCACAAACAAATCATATATATGTATGAGAATGAAAATACCAATAGGAATTAATATTATGAAAATTATGAAGCATACATATATAGAAAACATATATATGAGTATATACAAAAAAAATATCACTTGAGATCAAGTATATTACTCATCGAAAAATACTATCAAATGAAGAATAATAACTAGTTAAAGTAATTTTTGAGAAACTAGTTAAAGATCCTTCAAAAACATGAAACCAAATATATATGTCTATCATGAAACATACTAAATACACAAGAAGTGACACTCGAAATCTATAAAGCTCAAAAATAATCATGAAACAAAGTCATGAATAAACAAAATAAAGTGTGAGTGCACAAAAATCATGTAATTAGCATTTTCCATGAAGATAATCAATGAAGCTCAAAACATGAATATCATTTTATTAAAAAATTCATTTTTCATCTTAAAAACAAACTTCTAGGTATATGTATGTTTTTATTCAATCCTAACAATATGCATACATATCTCAAACATAAAAAGAGTCCATAATGTAAATTGCATGAAGGCAAATGACTCATGGGGTATACATGTATATTTATTAGATTTGAATACAAAATACATATACATGAAGTAAAACATGAAAATAGGCAAAACAAGTGTAAATGAGAGAATCATCAAAACTAAGCTATACATATGCATATAGTGAGTACAAATGAACAATGAAGTGCAAACATATATGAATCAATTTGTTGCTCACTACTTGTACAAGTATACATCCAAGTTTTGATAAAAACTACATTTAAACTAGTATTTACCACATGAAGCACAAAACATTAACATGCTAAAGAAATCTCAATGAAAAGCATGTAAACTAAAGTAAGAGTTTAGAGATAGTTACCAAAAACAAAGAACTAAGCTCTAATTCTCCAAAACATGGTGATCATCCCACCAAACCTCCTTGATAGCAGTGCATCAAATATATGTCCATCAAGTCCATACATCCACTACCAAGGCACCATCCCTCTCACGTTTTGTGAGAGCCCGCACCTACATCAAAAACACAAGGTGGGGATTTTGGTACCCATTTTCTTTTGGGTCCTTGGGGGTTAGCTTTGTAAGGAACCCAAATATTTTTGTTAGCAAAATTAATATGATGTATCTTATCAAAACAAAACTTTGCTAAATGGCCTTTGCGGCCACAATGTATACATTTGTACACTCTAGGATGCATATGTGTGTGGGTGTGGTCATGACGTGCAAAATGTGCATATGCATGATGTGGATGATGTGCATGAATATGTGGAGTTTGTTTCTTTGAAAACATGGGCTCCAATCTCTTATGATTAAATGCACAATTGCTCAAGGTTGAGCTTAAACTATCAATTTTATTTTTCAAATTTTAATCTCATGTTGATTAATAGTGGCATGTAAAGCATGGTGAGATTGAGAATCATTTTTCTTATTTTTAGAAACTTTTTCTTTTCTTTTTCAACAATTTTTCTTTTCAAAGAAGTGTTTTCATTTAAAACAACTTCTTGTTTTTCCACCAAAACAACTTTATTTTCAAAATAATGTTTCCTTCACAAAGCTCATTTAATTTAGAAATCAAGGAAACATTTTCATTTTTCAAACTTTCATTTTCTTTTTCAATGCATGCAACTTTATTTTTAAAAGAATCATTTTCTTTTAACATGCAATCAAATTTCTTTTTCAAATTTTTGTTATCCTTTTTAATCATGTCATATTTTTCTAGGAGTTGTTGACAAAAAGAAGCAAGTTCATTATATGACATATCAACATTCTCTTCTACCTCGGATTCGGTAGTTACCTCAAGGGGGTTATCTCCTTGGACCATGTAGCACATGTTGGAAGCGTCACTTCTAACATCCGAGTCGCTCCCCGCATAGTATTGTTCTTTTTCGCCAAGGGAGAGAATTGTGTTCACACTTGAACCTCTTGGACTCTCTAGTCCCGAACACACCGCAAGCCCACAAGCTCGCTGAGGCCGCACCTCAAACACCGAGTCCACACACGAACTCGAAACAACGCGAACCCGCAAGTCCGCCTCCTCAAAGTACAAGAATGGAACTTTGGTGATCACAACACTTTGATCACCTAAAATCTTCTCACAACAAATATCCCTATAGGTAGATATAGCAATGGATGGCTCAAGTGTTGTGTGAGAAAACAAGGATTGAATCTATGGTGAAAAATACAAGAAAATCTCTTTTGAAACACTCTTGATAAACTCTCTTTTGATTTGGAAATATTGGCTCTAAAACTTGTGGATATAACCACTAAAATGAGTAGGAAAAACTAGCCCAAAAACTTCTTCTAAATCTTATAGAAAACAGCCCACAAACCCCCCATATATATAGGCTAGAAAATCTAGCCGTTGGGGCAAAAAATCAGCCCTGGCGGCTGGCGGTCGACCGGCCCAGTCGACCGCTGCCTGGAACAGAGTACAAAGTTCTCTGTCGGTCGACCGGCCCGGTCGACCGGGGCTTTCCAGAGAGCATAAGCTCTCTACGGTCGACCGGGTCGGTCGACCGGCCCTCCAGCAGACCTGGCGTGCACATTCTGTGCACATCGGTCTGACCCGATCGACCGAATCCAAGCTCGGTCGACCGGCCCGGTCGACCGGCTGAAGCCAGACAGGGATTTTTGGGAATAAAAAACTTAGTCATTTGGGCTCAAATAAAATCCCATAAAATCATGAAAATCTACAAAAATTGTTTTAACATAATACTTTGACAATCAAACATGCTTGAGCAAAATCAAGACATGTTACAAATAATTTGAACTATTTTTGTAACTTAGAAATTTTGGCTAAAAACGAAAACTGTATTTTTCCAAATTGGTTTTTCAAACTTATTTTTTCAAAACTTCTCCAAATACAAAAACAAGATATTTTAAACTCTTTTAATGCATGGTGTGTATGGATATGATCCACTACACATATTTAGCTCTAAAACAGTTTTGGTTAAAAACACATGTATATATGAAGTCCAAAAACCAAACCGGTATTTTTCAAAAAGAAAACTCTTTTGTATTTTTCCAAAATAAAAATTCTTTTATGAAAAACTTATCTAAATCAAGAGTGTGTGTGTATAAGATATACTTGAGCAATCCACCAACTATTCTATCCTTTACATTTTAATCTAAAACAAAATCTTAATAAAAACAAACCTAGACATAAGTCTTGATCATGAAGGTCTTCACTTGAAGTCTTCTCATCTTCTTGACTTGGTCCAAATATGATCCAATGAGCTAGACTCCTCTTGAGTACTTGATGTGGTCTTGATGCACAAGCTCTTGAATCAAACCGTGCTAGCTCCAAAACATGACTTTAAATCCTTTGTTGAAGCTACGCACCTACTAAGATCTTTATCACAAATCTGAGACTAAATAAACACAAGATCATTAGTACTATAACTACATGAGTTGACCATCATCAAAACTAGAGTGATGGGCCTTTGGGCCAACATTCACCACATATTGATTGTGCTTTCTCTGAAAAAGAGATTCTCCTTGGTCGAAAAATTAATTTTGAAACTTTAGAAAACCTCAATACAGAATTTCTTTTCTTTTTTGCAATCTTGTGACTATTTTGTCAAAATTCATGAAAATATGTATCCCTATTTTATCAAACTCTTTTATACCAATATTTTTATTCAAGACTACACTCTCCATAGTTGTATCTATGGGATAAATGTTCATATGAATTGAAATGATCTTGCCAAAATTCTCAACTTACCTAACAAGGGTTTTGACATCTTTCATAAAAATCTTTCCACCTTTGATACTTATCCTGAAAATCACTTAAAAGAGTATGCCTCTTTTATTATTCATAATGACGAGAATTTTCTTTGATCATTTATGATAATGCAACTATTTTTACACTTTTATGTCAAATTTGAAAGTTCACCGAGAGGGGGGTGAATAGGTGAAGTTCTAATCAAATGCGCAAGCTAAAAACAATGGATAATAAAAACTTACATAAATATAGATTCCAAAGGGTGAAGTCAATTTTTTGATAAAGGATTCTAAAACTTCTCCTCAGGATTCCTCTTTTATAAGAGTTGAGATGCTTCAATTGCTCTCTAGGATCAAAGTAAGTGTAGACATAATATCAAGCATATATATGAGCAATAAAATTAATACAAGATATAAATAAGAGTAAAGTTGAGTTGAGAGATAGCAAACACAAACACAAGGATATGTTTTGAGATTCAAGCCACTTGCTTTACGTCCCCGCCTTCAGTGCGTGAAAGATTTTCACTATCTCCACCAAGAAACTCCACAAATGATACAAAATCAAATCCTCTACTCAAAAGCAGGCACAAAGCCAATGCACAAAACAAATTATCTCTTCATAAGAGGGAGGGCACAAAGCCAAAGCACAAAGCAAATAAAATAGTCTACAATACATAGTGATCATCAAAATCTCACACAACTTAGAATTCTATAAGGATATTTTCAAATCATGATTTTGAAAATCCCTACCATCTAAGGGCGGTTGGATGGGCGCCCATGCCTTGTATATGCTTATTGAATATCTTTTAAACTTGTGCATGAATAGGGTGGTAGGTATGAGTTATATACATGATCCTAATGAAATTTTATTTTTGTATACTCATATTTGTTTCTTATATATGTATGCTTCAAATTTCAATTGGTATTTCTATTTTCATGCATACATATATATGATTTAATTGTGCTTGTTTTACAATATTTTTACATTCTTAAAGCACAAATTATGTTTATGTTAAGTTTGATTTTATTCTAAATGTTAATTGGTATCTTTACAAGCTTATGCATTGATTTCAATTGGTATTTATTTGGTATCAAAATGTACTTCATGTTTCACCTTCAATTGGTATCAAAATTTACTATTGGTATCTAAAAAAATTTTCTCGACAAATGGTACCAACTTTTGTTTTCTCAACTATAATTTAATTTCATTGGTATCATAATTCATTTTGTTGACTTCAAAAAATTTTAAAAATTTGTTTTAAAAAGTGATTTCAAAATTTGTTGATATGTTTTGCCTATATACAAGGGGAGCTTAACATCTCCTCTATATATAAATTCATGTTGAAGTGTATTACACAGATAGTAGAGCTTGACCTCTCTTTCTTATGTGGTACACGTGTGTAGGGGAGCTTAACTGTTGGAACCTGACATGTTCAAGATGTTGAAGCTTCTCCAATTACAAGATTTTGATGATTGACGAACACGACTACTACATGATGATTGCTCTACCTCAGATGGAGTTTACTGAAGCTCATGGGTGTTTGTGGAAGTTGTTGTGTAAAGTTAGAATGATATGTAATAGCCTTGATAACTTACACACAAACTTAACCTTTCCAAGTCGACTTATCCCATTAACCTAGTCGACTATCCCAATGTAGTCGACTTGCCATATAGCCCTAGTCGACTAGTCCACTTAGAACAAAAACCCCTAACTCTCTGTTTGGACTCTGTAAGTCAATTAGTCGACTTATCATTTCTATATAGTCGACTAACAGATACTCTAGTCGACTAGTCCCTTTTTCAAGTCGACTAATCCTGGACACAAAATATTTCCAACTCTCTGTTTGTCAAATCTAGTCGACCAGCAGTAAACCAAGTCGACTAATCCAAGTTTCAAGTCGACTACAAGGTAGTTTCAGTCGACTAAAAACAGTTTTCCAGAAACCTATGTCTCCAACAGACACTTTCCTAGTCGACTAATATTTATACCTAGTCGACTAATAAGTGAACTTTTGCCTGGCCTAGTCGACTAATTCAGTTTCCTAGTCGACTATAGGCAGTTTCTGACTGTTGGACAGTTATTCTTATCTGATCAAATTTGCAACGTTTTACAACGTTTTAATTCTCTGAATTGGTGTCATAACTTCCCCAACTGACCTAGTCTACATCTATAAATAGGGAAGTTGTTCCTAAGGCCAATTACTAAGTTTTTTCAATCAGATTTCCAAAAGCCAAAAATTCCAGATTTCTGAAAACTGAATTTCTCAACTTCTTTCTTCACCAAAAGCCATCTTCTCTTTGTGAAGAACTCTGAAGTAAAACCTTCCTATACAGAACCTTGTCCACTACAAATCCTTATCAAGGCTATAGGAAGATACTGTATTCATTTCAAAAAAGTTTGTACAAGGAGTCTTCTTGGGTGTAGAAGATTGTACAAGGTTTGTTCTCTTGGCGGAAGAGAAGTTGTGCACGTTGGCGAAGGGTGTTTGCCAAGTGGTGCACAAGGTACTTGTTGTAGGGTGTACACAAGGAAAGTAAAGGAAAATCTCAAGCATTTGGCTTGGGGACTGGATGTAGGTCACAAGGACCGAACCAGGATAACTCTCCACTGTTTGCGATTGTTATTTTCTGTGGTTATCTTTTTAATTGCTTTAATTTCTGCAAGTAATTTATTTAAAGTTCAATTAACACTATTCACCCCCCCTCTAGTGTTGTTTTGCTTGTTATATAGATCCTACATTTGGTATCAGAGCAGGTATCAAGGCAAACAACCATACAAGGATGGCGACGAATTTCCAAACATCCCAATTCCAAGAGGGTCATTCTACACAACGTCCACCGCTTTTCGACGGTACAAATTACAATTACTGGAAGTGTAGAATGAAGATCTACTTGCAGTCACTTGATTACGATCTTTGGAACATCGTAGAAGCAGCGTACACAAAGCCTACAACCAACTACAGCGCTTGGAGTGAAGAACAAAAGAAGAGTGCAAATCTAGATGCCAAGGCGATGAACGCTCTCTTTTGTGCCTTAACCAAAGAGGAATTCAACCGTGTGTCTACATCAACCTCTGCACATCAAATATGGCATACACTCGAGGTAACACACGAAGGTACGAACAAGGTTAAAGAGTCTAAAATTTCAGTTCTTGTACACAGGTTTGAATTATTCAAGATGAAGGAGAACGAAACCATATCCGAGATGGTTACAAGGTTCACAGACATCACCAACACTCTTGCATCCCTTGGAAAGGACTACACTCAAGTTGAACGAGTCCGCAAGATTCTTCGAGCACTCACACCGGAATGGGAGAAGAAGACAACCGCCATTGAAGAGGCGAACGATCTCTCAACCTTGTCATTAGAAAACCTAATTGGTAATCTAATGGCATATGAAGTGCAAATAGAAGAAAGAAAGAAGGACGAACAACAACATCAATCCAAGAAGAAAGTTCTTGCCTTCCATGCATCTTCAGACACGGACAATTCGGATGAAGATGAAGAAGAAATGGCCATGCTTTCAAGGAAGTTCAAAAGGTTCTTAAAACAAGGTAAGTATAATAAAAATAAAGATACTAATGAAATTCCAACTTGTTTTAAGTGTAACAAACCAGGCCATATGAAGAAGGACTGTCCAATGATGAAATCAAAGGAACCTTTCAACAAGTTCAACAAGTTCAACAAGTCCAACAAGTTCAACAAATTCAACAAGATGAAGAAGGCCTTTCAAGCAACATGGGATGATAGCGACTCATCTTCCTCGGACGAAGAAGAAGCAACGGAAACCGCTAATGTTTGCTTCATGGCCCAAGAAGATGAAGTACAAAATGAGGTACCGAACAAAGAAAAATGGATACTTGATAGCGGGTGTTCCAAACACATGACCGGACATATGCAATTATTGTCCTCCGTTCAAATGAAAAAGGGAGGTACAGTGATCTTTGGCGACAATAACAAAGGAAAAGTTATTGGAACCGGCATTGTTGGTAACTCTTCAAAACCTCTTATTGAAAATGTCCTTTTGGTAAGTGGTTTAAAACACAACCTATTAAGTATTAGTCAATTATGTGATAAGGGTTATAAAATAGTATTTGAAAAAGATGTTTGTCTTATTTATGATGCTAATATGAAAGATATATTATTTAAAGGTTTTCGAAACAATAACATATATGAATTGTCAATAACATGCATGTTTTCAAATGAAAATTTATGTCTTATTGCTTCAAATAATGATTATTTTTTATGGCATAAAAGATTTGGTCATTTGAATATGAAAACCATTTCTAAGATTTCAAAATTTGATTTAGTTAAAGGTCTTCCAAAATTGCTTTCAAAAAGGATTATTTTTGTGATTCTTGTCAATTAGGAAAACAAGTTAAATCTTCTTTTAAATCAAAAGATTTGGTTTCTACAAAAAGACCTTTAGAATTATTGCATTTGGATTTATTTGGTCCTACTCGTGTTTCTTCATTAAACAAGAGTAGATATGTTTTTGTCATTGTAGATGATTACTCACGTTTTACATGGGTGATTTTTCTGAAAAATAAAAATGACACTTTTGATGAATTTGTAAGTTTTTGTAAAAGAATTCAAAATCAAAAGTCTCTAAACATAGTCACTATTCGTAGTGATCATGGAGGAGAATTTGAGAATGAATCTTTTTCAAATTTCTATAATAAGTATGGTATTACACATAATTTTGCTTTTCCTAGAGCATCTCCTCAAAATGGTGTTGTAGAGAGAAAGAATAGGACTTTGCAAGAATGTGCTAGAACTATGCTTATGGATAGTAACTTACCAAAATACTTTTGGGCTGAAGCCACTTCTACTGCTTGTTATGTTTTAAATCGAGTTTTGATTCGACCATTTTTAAATAAAACTTCTTATGAATTGTTTCATGACCGAATTCCAAAAGTTTCATATTTTAAGATTTTTGGCTGTAAATGCTTTATTTTAAATACAAAAGATGCTTTAGATAAATTTGATGCTAGATCTTATGAAGGTATTTTTGTTGGCTATTCTACTCATAGTAAAGCATATAGAATTTTAATAAAAAATCTTTTACAATTGAAGAATCTTTACATGTTAAATTTGATGAATCCTTGACTAAACTTGTTTCTAATGATTCTCCACATGATGATGATCATATTATAGATTCTCCTAAAGATAATATTGTTATATCTTCTGTTGATACTAACGTGTCTAAGGATGAAGAGATTCCTACCGAGTTACCAAAAGCCTATGTTGAAGTAAGGAATCATCCACAAGATTTGGTAATTGGAGATATCAATCAAGGAGTTCAAACGAGATCCAAGTTGAACTACATGACACAAATTGCCTTCATTTCAATCATTGAACCGAAGAATATCAACGAAGCATGTGAGGACGATTTTTGGATAATCGCCATGCAAGAAGAGTTGAACCAATTTGTGAGAAATGATGTGTGGGATCTTGTGCAACGTCCTACTGATCATCCCGTCATCGGTACAAGATGGGTCTTCAAGAACAAACTCAATGAAGCCGGTGAAGTCATTAAGAACAAGGCAAGGTTAGTAGCACAAGGGTACAATCAAGAAGAAGGTATTGACTTCGATGAAACTTATGCTCCTGTTGCAAGACTTGAATCAATTCGTATATTACTTGCTTTTTCATGTTTCATGAATTTCAAATTATATCAAATGGATGTAAAAAGTGCCTTTTTAAATGGAATAATTAAAGAAACTGTTTATGTAGAACAACCACCAGGTTTTGAACATGAAAAATTTCCTAACCATGTTTTCAAACTTAAAAAAGCTTTATATGGTTTAAAGCAAGCACCTCGTGCTTGGTATGATAGATTAAAGAGTTTTCTTTTAAATTCAGATTTTAAAATGGGAAGTGCAGATACAACTCTTTTATCAAACATGTTAATAAAGATATCTTAATAATTCAGATTTATGTTGATGATATACTATTTGGTTCTACTAACGATGATCTTTGTCAAGAATTTTCTAAGACTATGCAGAATGAATTTGAGATGAGTCACATGGGCGAACTCACTTACTTCCTCGGACTTCAAATCAAACAAATGAAGGAAGGAATCTTCATCTCCCAATGCAAATACGCTAAGGAACTTCTAAAGCGATTTGGCATGGAAAATTCTGGTCACAAGAATACTCCGATGAGTACAACTACCTTTTTGACAAAGATGAAAGTGGTAAGAATGTCGATCAGAAACTCTATAGAGGTATGATTGGCTCTCTACTTTACATTACTTCTAGTAGACCTGATATAATGTTTAGCGTATGCTTATGTGCTAGATATCAGTCAAATCCTAAAGAATCACATATTAAAGCCGTGAAAAGGATCTTTAGATATTTAAATAACACAGTCAACTACGGTTTATTTTATCCAAAGTCATGCACATTTGATTTATTATCTTATAGTGATGCTGATTTTGCTGGTTGTAAATCTGACCGGAAGAGTACTAGTGGTACTTGTCACTTTTTGGGACATTCACTAGTCTCTTGGTTCAGTAAAAAGCAAAATTCCGTGTCATTATCAACAACTGAGGCAGAATATATTGCTGCTAGTGTTGCATGTGCACAAATAATTTGGATGAAACAAACCCTACTTGACTATGGCATGAATATCACAAACTCACCTATTATGTGTGATAACACTAGTGCTATTAATCTATCTAAAAATCCAGTTCATCATTCACGTACAAAACATATAGATATAAGACATCATTTCTTACGTGATCATGCTTTAAAAGGTGATATTTCTTTAAATTTCATTTCAACTGATAATCAAGTTGCTGATATCTTAACTAAACCACTTAAAGAAGATACTTTTATTAAGTTTAGAAGAGATCTTGGTATTTGTAATTTTTCAGATTTTTAAACAATTTTTTAGAATTTTTCAAAGTCTGTATTTTTGTGCAAATTAGTCGACTTACAACTATTATTAGTCGACTTATACAAGCTTAGTCGACTTATAAAATTTCCTAGTCGACTCCTGTGAGAAACAGAAAGTTTTTAAGTCGACTATAGAAAACTATCAGTCGACTAGACCTATGATTAGTCGACTAGTATTGTCCTGTAAGTCGACTAATACTGTGAAATTCTGTTTTTCTGTTTTCGGATTCTTGTTTCAAACCCGACCCAATAAACTTAAGTTATGGATCCGTTTGCACTCTGATTTAATCCTATCCATTGATTTATATCTAGGATTAATCTCCACCTTTGATCTCTTTCTATTATACTCCTAAATCTTAGAAAATCCCTCATTTCTTCTCCCAGCCAAGTCTTCAAGTCGACCAAGAGGGATCTAGGGCACCCGAACTTCTCCAGAGCAAACTCCTTCAATTCCTCTCTCAGTTCTTCAATTCAGGGTATAATCTCTTCCATTTCAGTTCATTTCATCCATATCTACTATCTAGTTGTTCCAATTTCAGTTTTCAACATGTCTCGTTCTAAGAAAACTAAGTTTACCCCAGGATCATCCTCTTCAAGTGTTGATTTTAGGTCATTTCTGAAAAACCCTGTCCTAGAAAAGGATTATCTTCGTTTATCTCAGTTAGATATCATACCCGGAAGATTTGTCAATTATGATGATTTTTTGAATATGATATCATGTCCTTTCTTCGAACTTGTGGATTGTACAACATGTTTTCTTTAGAAGTTAAGGATGAATATTACCTTTTCTCATTTATCTTTTCTACACTCATTTAAATTATGAAGATAATGAGAATGCAACATATCTTGAATCCTTTGTTAAGGGTGTCAATTTTAAGCTTACCATCAAGCAAATTGGTCGTATCTTGTCAATCCCATATACTGGCCTTTCCCTTGATGAGATAGTGATGGATGATGAGGATATCTTGAATCAGATTTTTCTTCCCGGTCACCATCTACCTATGGCCAACAACAAGCTTAAACCAATTCCCCGTCTGATTGGTAGGATTTTATCTTATAATATTTGCCCTAAGACTGGTAGTTTTAACTACTTTTCCAGGGAATTATCATCGTGTGTTTATGCTATCATGGCTGGACATGATGTTAATTGGGCAAAAATTATTTTTGACACCATGGTCAAGCCTCATTCATCCTTCCTCCCATTGGCGCCTTTCTTACTCCAATATTTCGAAAGTATAATGTTGATCTTAATTCTGAAAACACTGTTGTCAAGATTTTCGAACTTTTTGATCGTGCCGCAATCCATAGGATGAAACTTCCTGATTTTCCTTCTGCTGAACCCCACAACAACAATCTTCTCCTCATCAACCACCTCCACCAAGTCCTTCCCGTGGTCCATCTACATCTTCACAACCTGATCCCCCACCAACTCAACCAAATCTATATGCCGATGCTTTCTATAATTCAATGTCCGCTCAGATAGCATCCCTTCAATCTTCTCAACAAGATTTGTTGAATTCTCAACAAGATTTGTTGACTTCTCACTCCAGAATTCTTGAGAATCAGTCTATGATGATGGATAGGCTGCAATCCATTGAGTCTACCCAATCAGCCATAATCAGTCTTCTCAAGGTTGGTTACCATCCACCTCCTCCTCCTCCCGGATCCGAAGATTAAAGCTGTTGGCGTTGGAGTGTCTTTTTCTGCTTTTGTTTTTAGCACTTCTAAAAAAAACTGTTTTTAGTTTTAGCACTTATGTATCTTCTCTTTTTGTTAATGACAAAGGGGGAGAAGTTGTTATGTAAGTTATGTAAGTTTGTTCAGTGTTTGTGTCACTTTGTTAAGTTGTTAAGTGTTTTGTGTCACTGTGTGTCACTTTGTAAAACTCTGTTGTGTTACTTTGTAAAACTCTGTTATGTTATGTGAGTTGTTATGTTATGTGAGTTGTTATGTTATGTTAATATGATATGTGTTCTATGTGTTATGTATTTTGTCACATATCTGTATATCTGTGTCATAATCTGAGATATTCTGCATGTTGTGACAAATTCTGTGTATATATGTTATGTATACTAACATATAATCATGCAGGTGCAACCTAACATTTTCTGCAGGGACAAAATTTTTTTTATATAACTTAGTTACTGCAGGGAGTTTTGTTGCAGGGGGAGCCATCATAGCCATATGTTG
The DNA here is from genome assembly GCA_038442645.1 of Agave tequilana. Lineage (NCBI taxonomy): Eukaryota > Viridiplantae > Streptophyta > Magnoliopsida > Asparagales > Asparagaceae > Agave > Agave tequilana. The sequence continues at coordinate 73,831 of JAVJIF010020711.1, forward strand.
TCATCATCAAAAAGGGGGAGAATGTTGGAACCTGACATGTTCAAGATGTTGAAGCTTCTCCAATTACAAGATTTTGATGATTGACGAACACGACTACTACATGATGATTGCTCTACCTCAGACGGAGTTTACTGAAGCTCATGGGTGTTTGTGGAAGTTGTTGTGTAAAGTTAGAATGATATGTAATAGCCTTGATAACTTACACACAAACTTAACCTTTCCAAGTCGACTTATCCCATTAACCTAGTCGACTATCCCAATGTAGTCGACTTGCCATATAGCCCTAGTCGACTAGTCCACTTAGAACAAAAACCCCTAACTCTCTGTTTGGACTCTGTAAGTCAATTAGTCGACTTATCATTTCTATATAGTCGACTAACAGATACTCTAGTCGACTAGTCCCTTTTTCAAGTCGACTAATCCTGGACACAAAATATTTCCAACTCTCTGTTTGTCAAATCTAGTCGACCAGCAGTAAACCAAGTCGACTAATCCAAGTTTCAAGTCGACTACAAGGTAGTTTCAGTCGACTAAAAACAGTTTTCCAGAAACCTATGTCTCCAACAGACACTTTCCTAGTCGACTAATATTTATACCTAGTCGACTAATAAGTGAACTTTTGCCTGGCCTAGTCGACTAATTCAGTTTCCTAGTCGACTATAGGCAGTTTCTGACTGTTGGACAGTTATTCTTATCTGATCAAATTTGCAACGTTTTACAACGTTTTAATTCTCTGAATTGGTGTCATAACTTCCCCAACTGACCCTAGTCTACATCTATAAATAGGGAAGTTGTTCCTAAGGCCAATTACTAAGTTTTTTCAATCAGATTTCCAAAAGCCAAAAATTCCAGATTTCTGAAAACTGAATTTCTCAACTTCTTTCTTCACCAAAAGCCATCTTCTCTTTGTGAAGAACTCTGAAGTAAAACCTTCCTATACAGAACCTTGTCCACTACAAATCCTTATCAAGGCTATAGGAAGATACTGTATTCATTTCAAAGAAGTTTGTACAAGGAGTCTTCTTGGGTGTAGAAGATTGTACAAGGTTTGTTCTCTTGGCGGAAGAGAAGTTGTGCACGTTGGCGAAGGGTGTTTGCCAAGTGGTGCACAAGGTACTTGTTGTAGGGTGTACACAAGGAAAGTAAAGGAAAATCTCAAGCATTTGGCTTGGGGACTGGATGTAGGTCACAAGGACCGAACCAGGATAACTCTCCACTGTTTGCGATTGTTATTTTCTGTGGTTATCTTTTTAATTGCTTTAATTTCTGCAAGTAATTTATTTAAAGTTCAATTAACACTATTCACCCCCCCTCTAGTGTTGTTTTGCTTGTTATATAGATCCTACATTAACATCTCCGTTTATACATTATATATTATACTTTATATGGGTTAGGATCTAGTAATCCCTTCTCCATATAATGCATGTATGCAGGGGGAGCTAACTTATAGTCTCTCCTCTTCATGAATATATGTCGCATATACATCTTTATTGTTAGGTTATCTTCACCCCTTTGTTGACGAATTCACAAAAAGGGGGAGAAGAATTTAGAGAGTTTATATATGCATGCTTAATATTGTTATCTATGCATTTATGTTTGTTTAGTTTATGCATTTTATTAAATATTTATTTTGTTTATTGCTATACATGAGTTAAGTGGAACTTCTAAGAAGCTTATCTTTAATCCATGTATATATAACTCCATGAGTTTTGTCATCATCAAAAAGGGGGAGATTGTTTGCCAAAAGACCCATCACTCTAGTTTTGATGATGATTAATTCATATAGTTATAGTACTAAAAATCATGTGTTTATTTAGTTTCAATTATTGGTCAAGATTTTAGTAGGTGCTTAGCTTCAACAAAAAAATTTTGGAGCTAACATGTGTAGATTCAAGAGCTCGCCATCAAGATCGCATCTAGCACTCGGATGGAGTCAAGCTATTTGGATTGTGTTTGGATCGAGTCGACTTGGAGGAGTTCTACAAGAAAACTTCAGTCTGTGTTTAGTTTAGTTTGTGTTTAGATCTAGTGTACGATAGATTAGTGTTGATATGCTCAAGTTCACACACACACACACACAAGTTCAATATGTTTGGTTTTTCAGTTTAACCGGTTTTGAATTTCAAATATACATATATGATTTTCATGAATAGATAGAATCAAAACAAGTTTACATGGTTTAATGTATATTGGATTTCATCTATATACATCTATGCTTCATATATTTAGAAAAAATTCTCTTGATGATTCTATTTCATATGTTTAGAGTTTTGTAATTAACAAAACTTATTTTGGATTTATTGTCAAAAACATAGATATATCATTTACATGTGTATTGGATTCTATCCATACACTCTATGCTTCAAAAGACATGTGTATTGGATTCTATCCATACACTCTATGCTTCAAAAGAGTTTAAATATCTTGTTTTTGTATTTATACAGGTTTGAGAAAAATTAGATTTCCATTTCAAAGTTTGATTTTCAGAAAATACTAATTTTGTGTTTAAGCATTATTTCTGTATCACAAAAATAGTTCAAATAGTTTGTAATATGTGTTGATTTTTAGTCACACGTATTTATTTTTCAAATATTTATAAGAATGTATTTTTGTGGAATTTATTAGGATTTATGGGATTTTATATGTGTTAAAAAGATATAGTTTTATACCCTATATCCCAGTCTGAGCCTTCTGGCGGTCGACCGGCCGGTCGACCGATGTGCACAAGAACGTGCACAAGAATAGCTTTAAGGCCGGTTGACCGGGCGATCGACGGACTGTAACTACCCAACTCTCGGGTAATGTCAGTCGACCGGGAGGTCGACCGACAGGCTGAGTGCCTTTAGGCACGATCGATCGGGCGGCGACCGGTAGGTAAGTTTGCCTGGGGCGGTCGACCGATGGTTCAACGGTCAGAAATATGACCGTTGGCCAGTCGACCGGCTGGTCGACTAGAAGGTCAAAATTGACCATTTCTGGCTGCCAACGACTATAATTTTGAGAGCCTATATAAAGGGTTCTCTTGGGCTGTTTTCAACAAGATTTTTAGAGAGCTTTTCTTTCCATCTTTCAAGTGTTTTGCAGCAAGTTTAAAAGGAGTTTTTGAGCCAAAAAAGTTTTATCTTTTATTTGTGTTTAAAATGTTGGAAAAATCAAAGAAAAGAGTATTTGGGAAATTGGTTTTGATCTTTATTTTCATATTTATTTAGTGTTTTCCCAAGTATTTTACTTTGTTATTTTCTTTTCTAATACTTTATTTTCTCACACTTGAGCTATTATATCTAATCCTAACTATAGGATCTTGTTTTTGTGAGGAAAATAGTTTGTGATCTATTGTGATCACCAAGTATTGTTTGTGATCATTGGATCACCAAGATTGTAATCTCTTCCTTGCTTTGGCTTCATGCTTTATCCCTCTTGTGTAGAGGCGATTGTATTTTGGCTTCGTACCTTATGCCTCTTGTGTAGAGGTGATTGTGTTTGAGTTTGCCTTTGTGCTTTATCCCTCTTGTGTAGAGGTGATTGTGTTTTGGCTTTGTACCTATCCCTATTGTGTAGAGGTGACTGTGATTGAGTTTTGGCTTTGTGCCTATCCCTTTTGTATAGAGGTGATTGTGTTTGAGAGAGGAGTAGTGTACTCCAAGTGTATTGTTGTAATCTCTCACTGGAGGTCCCTTTGTGGAAGGCCTTGTGTGGACATAGTGAAAAATCCTTCTGTGTTAAGACGGGGACGTAGAGCAGTGGCTCGAACCTTAAAACATATCTTATTGTTTGCGTTTGTCCACTATCTCTAAACTCTATCTCTCTTATATCTTACATTGCTTTATATTGCGCATATTCATATGCTAGATATTGCTTGTGTGTACCCACACTTGTGTTGAACCAAGAGAGCTTCATATAGCACCTCAACTCTTAATCTAGAGGAATCTCGAGGAGTAGTTTTAGAGCCCTTCACGGGAAATTCGGGCTCACTCTTGGTTACACGTAGTGTGTTGTAATTGAGTTTTAAATGCTGCATTATTTGTCATTAGATTAGCTATTACACCTATTCACCCCCTCTAGGTGTATTTCTTAGACACTCGAGCAAGATAAAAGGAGAATGGAAGAGCTTGAGGCAACAAAAAGTCAGCTGCATCAGGAACTTATGGTCCAATCCTCTGTGCTGGAAATCCTTCGGACACGGCGTACCACAGAGAAACTCCTGTCAGAAGAAAAGCTGCGGGACAAAGCGATGGATGCTATCGAGGAAACTCCCAGCATGACAACCAAAAACTCAGAGAGCGAATAAATTCTCTTTCTCAGCGAGATTAATTTTGTTTGTAACACTTTAATCATTTTTGAATAAAAGAAAACGTGTTTGCATCACTTTTATTGTTTGATCTGAATAAAAGTGATTGTTTTAATTTTAAATCATATACTTTCTTTTTGTGGAAAATCTGTTAGACTAAAGCGATTAGTTTTGATTGCCAGAGATAACAGTTAGCTTAGCAATTGAAGATTGGACACTTTTATTGAGAAAGTTGAATAAGAGAGGTGTAATTTTAATCGTAGTTCTCATTTTTATTGAAAAAATTGAGGGGATTACTGTCAGAGATATAAGTTTTAACATGACAGGTATTAATTTTCTATGCAAGAGGTAACAATTACTTAGCATTGAAAGTATGATTTTAACTAAATTTGATACTTGTTTGAGAAAGTGGGTAAGAGGTGTAATTTTGACCAATATGAGGTGTGATTTTAATCATAGGTTTCATTTTCAATGAGCAAATTGTAATTTTAATATAGCAGTGATCAATTTTGTGTTTTGAGCATGTTGTGAACCTATCATTCTGTTGGAGAGTATTGACAAATAAAATTTGATCCATTGAGAATGTGTGAAAGTCTTACTGTCAGAGGTGTAACCTTTAACATGACAGCTTTGGTCTGTAATTCATTCAGTTTAGGAAGTGAGTACAGATTTTTTGTTGATCTACCATCCCAAGGGAGGGAATTGGTAAATAATTTTGGTGGGATTAGGCGGATTAGTTCTCTTAAGATTTTTAGCAAACCCTCAGTTATCAACGAGTTTGGTTTGCCTTTACAAACTACCATTTGAGTTGGCATGCTATTCTCTTTAGTATGATGAGTTGTCTAGGATATTTTGTTGGGCCTAAAATCCAATATATTCCTCTACCCTTAGTTGTTCGAGGCGTTGGATTGCTATGTCACTTTGAGTGATTTTTTTGGCTGGAGTAGCATGTAATGTACTTTCAGGGGTTTTTACTCCGCGAATAATCTTCAATTTATACCAATGAAATAACTTCGACTGTCCAGAGGTGACTGTTGAACGTTGTAGTCGTAGAATGCATACCATCAAGAATTTTGAGTTAATCTCTTTCCTGATTGATTAGTCAGTATACTCTATTTGAGTAGACTGTCTCTTCTACAAAGGACCTTGCTGGAGAGCAAGGAAAAATCCGATAAGGGATTATAGAGAATTTTAGCATTTTCTGTGATTTTTGAGGGAATCGTCAGCTAATTGTTAACATGACATTAGGTACTCCGTGGAGAATTTATAAGAAAATTAGCGTTCTTTGTGGATTTCTCCCGTCTCTCCCGTAATCAAAACCTTAGTTCTCAGCCAATCGTCAAGCCTTGATATAAATGTGAAAACACTAGAAAGGTTCTGTAAAAATATATCACGAGACTTCTTCAATGAGCTTGGCTTGATAAGTCATCAGATAAACTCATTCAATCAATTTGTAGGCTGCATCATGAGTCTTCTTCAATGATTTTGGCTTGATAAGTTATCAGGTTAAACTCATTCAATCAGTTTGCAGCCTGCATGACGAGCCTTCTTCAATGAGTTCAGCTATATAAGTCACCAGATATAAACTGATTCAATCAGTTTGTAGGCTACATCACGAGCCTTCTTCAATGAGTTAGGGTTGATAATAAGTTAGCAGATAAACTCATTCAATCAGTTTGTAGGCTGTATCACGAGCCTTCTTCAATAAGTTCGGCTAGATAAGTCATCAGATAAGCTCATTCAATCAGTTTGCAGGCTGCATCATGAGCTTTCTTCAATGAGTTCGGGTTGATAAGTCATCAGATAAACTCATTCAATCAGTTTGCAGGCTGCAGGAACTGTTTAATTAAAATAGTCGTGAAGCCGCGCTACGATTCGCCGAAAGGGAAATGAGGTGGTTGGAGAAATGCCACTATTACATATGGAAAAATCAGGCTAAAAAAGCCATCTTATTGGATCGAGATGAATGATCGAGAAGAAGTGTGCCTAAAGATGTTGTCTATACATGCTCGACCTTAAAATATGGCCTATAGAAAGGTACTGAGTGATGACAAGAAGAGATTGTCATAGAAAGTTTGCATGATGATGTGAAATCAAAGCAATGCTGGCGGGTTTTGCTAAAATTATCAGAGGTAATCATTAACATGATAACTCTATTGGGGAGAGAGTTTGCGATCGTCGAACGCCAGTTACATTGCATTCTCGAAGAGCCATCATGAGCATTTTCATCTTCACCATTTCTTCAATGTTGACATCATCTATCATGGTCTCGCCAGATTCATCTGGTTCGATGTTAGTACATTTGTGATGCAATTCTTTAAGGGAGCACGCTCTTCTTTGGCACTCTCCAAACATCTTGGATCCCACATCCTAATTTGGCGATCAACCATAGTACTTATTTGATCAAGGTATGGTATTAACTTGATCACGGATAGTATTTTTTTAAGAATTTGTAATTGATCGGCATCATGAGCACGTCACCATTTGGATTTGTGAAGCGATAAGCTTTATTTGAGCAGACTATCTCTACTACAGAAGGTCTGACCCATTCGGATTGGAATTTACCTTTGGTCTTATGTATCATGATCATGGGTCGTCTGATAACTAAGATAAGATCGCATTTCTTAAATATCCGCTCTTTGATTTTCTTGTTGAAGGCTTTGAAAATTCGAGCTTGATAGAACCTGAGTTGTTGTTGAGCTTGCTGGCGTTTATCATTCAAAGATTACAACTCTTGGAGGCACAATCGGTACTTATCCTCGTTTGTAATCTTTGTCATTAGGGCAATACGCAGAGATGTAAACTAAATTTTAGTGAAAGTATAACTTCACATCCATAGACCTCGAAAATTGGCATAGCCTTTGTTGGGGTTGTATTGTTGTGCGGTAGGCCCAAAGTCATTCGCCTAACTTCTCATCCCGGTCACGTTGACTTTTTGAGACGAACTTCTTGAGAAGTTTTTAATGGTCTTATTGAATGCTTTTGAAAGATCATTGGCAGCTGAATAGTATTTTGTTGAAGATACACTCTGAATTCTGAATTTACTATAGAATTTTTGAAATGTTTGACTGACGATTGGGGTCATTATTGTGGACAATTCATCGAGATATACCGGCACACTATATTACATTATTTTGATAAACTTAATCATGTAGAACATCTTTACTTCCTTTAGAAGGATAACTTCTATCCATTTTGAAAAATTGATTACAGCTAAGATAAACTGAAGTCCTTTAGATGTTAGTGGATTGATGGGTCTGATGACGTCTATTCTCCATATCTCAAAAAACCATTAAGAAGTTGTTGGATGAAGATGTCTTGGTACTTGATGTATGAAGTCACCATGAATCTGACAAGTGTGACACTGTCTAGCGCAAGAGATAGCATCAGAGATTGTAATATCCCCTATTTAATAATACCATATAATTATTTTTAAATATTTACCTGATGGTACCTATTATCTTATTATTATTAATTAACTTGATTTATTATCATTATTAGTATTATTATTGTTTATGACTTGTAGACTCCTATTGCTTATATTTAGTTATTTTAAATTATATGAGTAGTATTATTTTCATCCAAACCCAATAAGCTCAGCCCATTCTCCTTTTCCTTTTGTTTTCTTTTCTTTTATGCTAAGCTCACATGAACCAAGCCTACTTCCTTATTTCATCTTTTCTATTTTTCTTTAAGCCCCAAAAACTAAGCCCAAGAGCCTACTCTCTATTTTCTTATTCTTCATATTACTTATTTCTTTCAACTAAAGCCCAATAATTTATAACCTATTACCATGAGATCCTTACCCATTAACCAAAACCTAATCATAATCAAAATCCTATCTTATCAAATCTTCTTCATTAATCTTAACTAATCCTAATTTAAATCCTAACAAAAATCATATCTAAACCGAATCTCCTTGAGATTTTTAGTAATCTTCAATTCTTATTTGAACTACTAAATTAAACAATCTAAACCTAATTGGAATTCAGGTTTTTAAAAATCTAATAACCTATATAAAGACCTAAACCCTTTATTTCTCTTCTAACTCAAGAAAAACCTAATCTAAAATCTCCCCACTTTCATCTTTCCTTCTCCTCTCCTCAAGTAGATCATGAATGAAAAGGGCTTCAAGGTACAGAGATTGAGGAGAAAGCAACAAGGAGAGATTGAGGAGAAAGCAAGGAGAACAACTCAAGTAAGTAGATCTAACTTGAAAGATTGAGGAGAAAGCAAGGAGGAACAACTCAAGTAAGTAGATCTAACTTGTAAAATTAATTTCAGTTTTTCTTAAAATAAAATAAATTAGAAACAAATAAATAAATTATTAATCTCAATAATATGTTATTCAACTTATCTATACCCATATGACAAAACTCACCATAATATATTAATAGTTCTTAGAAATTTACCTAAAATAATTTTTATATAATCATAATTTTAATACCCTACAAAGCCTTGATTTGAACAAAGCAAATCCAAGTAAGTAATTTATTTTCTAAAATTTTATTTATATAAATTTTTATTGTCCATACTATTATGATCTCCATGAATAATTTTATACATTAAAAAACAAATCAAATCTAAAACTTAATTTCACTAAAAATATATGCAAAGATATACCAACCCATAATTTTAATTTACAAAGTTTTTTTGAAAATTTTAAAACAATAGATTGTCCAAAAAAAAGAAAAAAAAGAAAAAAAAGAATCTCTGGCCGCTCTCGGCCATTGTCCGAGAGCCTCTGCAGCACAGACCCAGGTCTGTGCGGCTGGCGGGTGCGGGTGCACAGTGGGCTGGGAGGCCCACTGTGCACACCCCTATATTTATTTTTTTTAAATAAATATCTGGCCAGGTGCGGGTCAAGACTGGCCTAGACTGGGCCGGTACTGGCCCAGTGAGCGGTTAAAAATATATATATATATATATATATATTAACAGGCCAGGCCGACCAGATCAGACCCGGCCTGGCCTGGCCCAGTCTGGCCGGGCTGGGCTACATAGTTAGGCCTAGAGAAGGAAAAAAAAAAAAAGAAACCTGGACCAGGCCTGGGCCTGCCTGGTCCAGCCTAGGCTAGTTTGGGCTTGGGCTATTAGGTATACAAATATAAATAAAAGAGGAAAAAAAAGAAAAGAAAAGAAAAGAAGAAAGAAAGAAACAAGATTTGCATGTTAAAATAATTTATTAAAAATATAAAAAAATTGAGGAAAAATGTAAACAATAATTTATAATACTTCTACTTCTATTTTAGAGTAATACCAATATAAATTAATTCAAATCACCCACTTTAAAAACCATATTCCTTAATGTTAAATCTAGAACCGTTAAATATTTTAATAGTTTAAAGCCTATTAAAAATCTAACAAAAATTAGAAATTGGTTTAAATTAAACCTACTAAATTCATTAAAGCTAAAGAATCATATTTCTAACTAATTAATCCCTATAACTCTCAAGTAAAATATTCTTTTAAATATCTAACAATTTCCATTGGAATGAATTATGTAGATTTATCGGGATCCTAGAATTTCAGTGCTCTGAACTTGCGATCGAGTTCAGGTGAGTGTTTTCTTTCTTCTTTAAGTAAACATGAATTTTGTAAGTGTTTTCTCTTCCTTCTATAATTCTATTTGTGAGTGTTTCACCCTGTTGTTTAATTTTATTTGATTTTATTGTGAGTGTTTTCTTCCTTCTATAGTTCTATTTTGTGAGTGTTTCTTTTCTTTGTGCAATTTTATTTTGTGAGTGTTTCTCTTCCTGCTAAAATTCTATTTTGTGAGTGCTTTTTCTCCTTTAGTTAACAGAATTCTTGTGATAAAGGATTTTATCTAGTTAT
>JAVJIF010020712.1:0-60313 GCA_038442645.1 Agave tequilana
CGGGCAATCCGCCATGATGTGTCCGGGCTTTCGGCAATTGTAGCATATAATTCGCCTCTCCTCTTTGCTTCAAATTTCCTCAGAAGTTTAGCTTGTTCCTCCAGTACATTTCTCTTGATATTGCGAACAAGTAGTGATAGCTCCTCATCTTCTTCTTCATCTTCCTCATCGTCTTCAAGGTGGATGAAAACTTGAAAGCTATTGATTTCTTCTTTGTTGGAGCGGCCTCTTCTCTTGCTTTCTTCTCCATCTCATGGGGTCTTTAAGTTTCCAATGAGGCTAATGAGGTCCATCTCATCCTTGTCGTTCAACTCCTTTAAGGTGGTGGCTTTATCTCCCAAGATGGAGGAAGCGCCCGAATTACTTTCTGCACTTTTGATCGTTGGAGATGTCATCACCTAAGGAAGAAAGACCATTAGTGATTTTAGTAAATCGGGTAATCATACAATCAATAGAGTCTCATCAAGCATTTTAAAAGATTCATATTGGGACCTCAAGAGATCTATCTTAGCTCTCTTGACTTGTGAAGTCCCTTCGTGCGTGACTAACAAGTGTTGCCAAATCTCATAGGCGGATTGGCAATGAATTACCCGTGTAATGTCATCCTCATTTAAGGCGGTTAATAGGGAGTTTTGGGCCTTAGAGTTAGCCTCATATTCTCTAAAGTTGAAGGCGGTCCAAGTGCTCTCATCACTATCGGGTGCTACATAGGTTTGGTTAAGGACTTGGCCACTAAGCTACCCAAAGATTGCAAAAATATAGCATCCTAACCTTCCAAATAGGGAAATAAGTCCATCAAATTTAGGAGGAGTTTAATGTTATCGGCCATGTTTACTGGGTATGAATGTATGAATGAAAATGTTGATTAGCAAATTTTAAGGATCTCTCTATGGATGTTAAGCCAAACCTAGAGTCCAAGCTCTGATACTAATTGAAAATCACCTAGAGGGGGGTGAATAGGTGATAATGCTAATCAATGCACAATTTAAAATATGATGCAACAATCTCCCAAAACAAGACTAGAGCCGAATGCCCCGTGAAGGGTTCTGAACTCCTTCCTCCTGATTCCTCGTAAATATGAGTTGGAGGTCGCAATGACAACCTTGTTGTATGGGACAATGATTGACAAGATGATGACAACAAGTGAATATAGCAATGACAATCAAAAGCAAGCAACAATAGCAATGAAAGTAGTGCAAGAACAAGGAAGTAAACCAAACGCAACACAAGGATGTTATCGAGGTTCGAGCACCCAGCTCTACTTCCCCGCCTTCCCAGAAGGGATTCCAACCACTTCCACTATCACAAAGATGTCACAAATACACGGAGTACCCAACTCCACAATCTCAAGTACAAGTTCTCTCTGGTAGTCAAAAGACCATAAACTTTCTCTTTCAAAATTCTCTTCCCTTACAAAGGTCCTTAGAGAACAATGAGTAGGAATGAAGCTCTTGTGTGCAAAGAGAAAAGAAAATGAAATCAGAGAATTCTTGAAAACACTTCAGAAAATGAGAGAGAATTTCAGCACAAAAACCAAGAAACCAAGCTCTTTTGAATGCCTTAAGCTTTTGAATTTTTTGTAATAAATTAGGTGAACCAATCTCTCCCCAAACACCCCTATTATAGGAGAGGGCTAGGGTTAGAAGATAACATTTTTAAGGCTAATCAGAATGTATTAAACCCAAAACAGGTCATTTAAACTCACTTAAGTGAGAAAAAGACAAAAATAAACAGCTCAGAAAACTAGCCGTTACTGTTCAAACGGATAGCCCGGTCGACCGGTAGGTCGACCGCCTACTCAAAAAATCTGACGTTGTAGGCCAGCGTCGACCGCACCGGTTCGACCCATCTATCCGAGAGCAGACTGAGTTACAGTCGGTCGACCGTGCGGTCGACCGCAAAACGTGCACACTGATACATGTACACCCTGAGCTACAGTCGACTAGGCCGTCGACCGGCCAAACCTGTCATAGGTCCGGTCGACTGGCTCAGGTCAAAAACCAGGTTTAAACATAATTTTGGAAAGACTTTGATTTGTATGAAAAATATCTTTAAATAGTACTAAGTATAAAACATATAAATTGATTTAGGCAGAGGATTTTGTATCAAAATATTTTTGTACATTTTATAGAAAAATCATCTTAGAAACAATATGTGCGCAAAACGTGTGTGATTGAGCTTCAAACCTATCCATCATCTTTAACAAAATTCTAAACCATAAAACTAAAAACAATTTTGTTGAGCAATCTTCAAGTCTTGAGCCATGCAATGCCTTGCTAGTGCCTTCTCTTCTATGTTCCTTCCTTGATGTGCAAAAATCCTTCTTTGCTTCATGAACTTAGAATTTCTTGCAATAGCTAAGCAATGGCCTCCAAACTATGGTACAACCTGAAACTTATCTCAACAAACTAATTAGTACCATATAGCTCTTATTTGGTTTGTTATCATCAAACTCTAAACTATGGAGAGTGTAACCTTATGGCCAACAACTTAGTGTAACCAAAGAGTGTAGCCGAATTCCAATGAAGAGCTCTGGATAATCTCCTCTAAATTCCTCTAAATAAGAGTGGAGGTTCTATGTAAAGCTCTCTTAGTTCAACACAAGTGAGGTACACAAACAATACCAAGTATATAAGTATTATTGAACAATATGAAATAATGCAAGGCACAATATAAAAGAGAGAGAGTTTAGAGATAGTGGATCAATCGCAAACACCGAGATATGTTTTGAGTTTTGAGCCACTGCTCTACATCCCCGCTTTCACAGAAGGATTTTCACTATAGCGTCCACACAAGACTTCCCACACAAGGAATCTCCACTGAGGATTTAGGTAAAACAACCAGAGTACACAACTCCTTTCTTATAATAAATACAACATCTACACAAGAGGCAAGGCACAACAACAATTACCTCTGCACTTAGAGGATGAGCACTTAGCCAAACAACAATCACCTCTCACTAGAGGGATAAGGTTTAAAGCCAACACTCCAACAACAATCACCTCTACACTTAGAGGGATACAAAAAACCTCCACACTTATCTCTACACAAGAGGGAACTCAAATAAAAGAAGGTTACAACTCTTGATGGTCTCACTAAACATCAAACAAATTTACTCACCGAAACAATAATAGATAGGATAGATAGATAGCTCAAGTGAGAGAAACAAGGTGTTGGAAATTAAATCACAAAGAAAAACTCATGGGAAAAACTCTAGATTGAAATATAACGAAGGTCAAACCAATTCCAAAGACTCTCCTTTTCTTTGATTTTTCAACCCTTAAAATAAATAAAGATAAAATCGTTATGCCCAAAACTATTGAAACTTGTTGCTAAAACACTTAAGAAGATGGGAAAATTTGCTCATTAAAAACACGAAGAAACAGCTCAAGAGATGGGCATTTATACCCTCTCAAAATCTGCCCGTTGTCAGTCAGAAAAAGGCAGAAATGCCCTTCCAGTCGACCACCGGGTCGACCGGCAACGGTCATTTTATGACTGTTGTGTCTCCGGTCGACCACCTGGTCGATCGGGACAAAGCCAATGGTCGACCGCCCGGTCTACCGGCCCCCCCCCGAGTGGGGTGCTTTCAGTCGGTCAACCGTGTGGTCGACCGGCCGAGATGGCTGCCCATGTGCACGTCCTCGTGAACCATCGGTCGACCGTGCTGGTCGACCGACCCTGGTACGATCGACCGGTCTGGTCGACCGCTAGTCAGTCTGGCTGGGTTTTTAGGATTTACAACATAGGCATTTTGATTCCAATTAAATCCCATAAAATCACAAAAATTCAACAAAAATAAGTTCTTATAAGATCTTTGAAATACAAATATGTGTGACTAAAATTCAACACATATTACAAACTATTTGAACCATTTTTTATATAAATTTGGCTTAAAAACACAAAATTGGTATTTTTCCAAACTTGAATTTTTGAAATGGAAAACCGTTTTCTCCAAAACTCATGTAAATAAAAAACATGATATTGAAACAACTTGAAGCATGTTGCATATGGATAGAATTCAAATACATAAAGGATATATATCTATATTTTTGACAAGAAATCCAAAAACCAGTTATACCGAAAATCAAAACCATAAACTTTAAACTTGTGTGTGTATGTGAACTTGAGCATATTAACACTATCTAATCTTTACAAGGAACTAAACATACTAAATCAAACTGAGATCTTCTTGTAGAACTCCTTTCCAAGTCGACTCGATCCAATGCGATCCAACGAGCTTGACTCCAACCGAGTACTAGATGCGATTTTGACGTTCGAGCTCTTGAATCAACACGTGAAAGCTCTAAAAATCCTTTGTTGAAGCTAACACCTACTAATATCTTGATCAAATATCTGAAAATAAATATAACATGATTATTAGTAAACTATAACTATATGAGTTAATCATCGTCAAAACTAGAGTGATGGGCCTCTGGGCCAACATTATGATGTGGATTTCATAACAACAATTTTTTCAATCCTAATATGAATCAATATTTCACCTGACCTCATTTGACTCGGATAACTTCAACCCGAATAGTACAACATGAACCAATCATATAGGCCAGATTGGGATTATTTGACTCAATATGACCCATACCCCCAATCTTATGATCATAATTTTCAACATAATTTTAACTCTTCACAGAGTCAATGGGAATTCACCTCCTCTAAGTCAAATTTTCAACCACCTTGTCTACAATTTGAAAATCACCTAGAGGGGGGTGAATAGGTGATGATGCTAATCTAAGGGCAATTTAAGAATTTAAAACTATAACAATCACCAATCAAGAATCACAAGATGAAAGCAAGCAATTTAGTATGACAATGAATATGATGAGCAATTAATAAGTGCAAGCAAAGTAGAGTAAGGAGTGTAAGAACAAGAAAAGTAAACCAATCGCAAACACAAGGATATGTTATCGAGGTTCGAGCACCCAGCTCTACTCCCCGCCTTCCCCAGAAGGATTCCGACCACTTCCACTATCACAAGATCTCAAATACAATAGAGTACCCAACTCCTACAATCTCAAGTACAAGTAATTTCCTTGGTAGTCAAAAGACCACAAACTCTCTCTTCAAATATCTCTTCCCTTACAAAGGTCCTTAGAGAATATTGAGTAGGATGAAGCTCTTGTTGTAAGTGAAGAAAGAAAATTAAATCAGAGAGTATTTGAAAACCCTTCAGAAAATCAGTGAGAAATTCAGCACAAAACCAAGAAACAAGTCTCTTTGAAAGCCTTAAACTTTTGAATTTTCTAGCAAATAAGTTATAACAAATCTCTCTCCAAACACCCCTATTTATAGGAGAGGGCTAGGTTTAAGGATAAGATATATTACTGATGTTTAGGAGGTAATAACTCAAAATATATCCTTAAACGAATTTTTAAAAACAAAGACAAAATAAACAGCTCACTTAAATCTGCCCGTTACTGTTCAACGGACACATCGGTCGACTGGGCCGGTCGACCGGTAGTTCAAAAATCCGACCGTTATAGGCTAGCTGTCGACCGACCCGGTCGACTGAGAAAACCTGTGAGCAAAAACAATATATCGGTCGACCGCCCGGTCGACTGGCAGACATGCACACGGATACGTGCATCTGCCAGAACCGCGGTCGACTGGTCCGGTCGACCGGACCAGACTGACACAGACTCGGTCGACTGCCCCGGACGACGGATCAGGTCAAAAATCAATTTTAGAAAAGAAAACAAAGAGGATTTTGATTTTAACAAAAATACTTTTGACAGGGAATAGTATAAAATATAAAGATGTATCTGTAGGCAAAAACTTGTAGGCAAAATATTTTTGTATAATTTATAAGAAATTATTTTGGAATGAGCATGTGCGCAAAGCGTGTGTGATAGAGCTTCAAACCTATCCACTATTCTTTAACATACTATAAACTGAAAAATAAATTACATGAAGACTTCTTGAGCTATCTTCAAGTCTTTGAGCCATCCAATGCCTTGCTAGTGCCTTCTCTTCTATGATCCTTCCTTGATGTGTAATTTGCCTTCCTTGCTTTGTGGAACTTAGAAGTTCTTGCAATAGCTAAGCGAATGGTCTCTAAACATGGTACAAAACTGAACTCATCTTAACAAGCTTGTTAGTACCAAATAGCTCATATTTGGTTTGTCATCATCAAAACCAAAGACAAATGGAGAGTGTAACTCTTGGGCCACAATCTCCCCCTTTTGATGATGACAAAACAAATAGGCTATAAACAAAAATATAGGGGAGGAGAAAACTCCCCCTCAAATTATGCTATATAAAAAGACACTTAAGCTTAAAACACAAGAATTCATTTGAAAACAAAAGATTTATGCACTTGATACCAATAGAAAGAAATTGAGAAAAAACACAAGAATTCTCAAATACATAATTCAAAACTCATACATACATAAACATAAAACTCATAAAACAAATCTTTAAAATTAAAGCATATAAATTCATATGGAACCAAGACCAAATGAACTTATTTTTGTCATGTAAACTTATTCTCCCCCTTTTGTCATACATCAAAAAGGGTTATGAAAAACATGTCTATTCAATAATATAAACATTAAGTTCTCCACAAATAAAAAAATCTAGCAAAATCAAGAGGTTTAGTGAAAATATCGGCTAGTTGTAAATCCGTGGAAACATAATCAATATCTATATCACCTTTCTCAAAATGATCTCTAAGAAAGTGATATCTATTTCAATGTGCTTGGTCTTACTATGTTGATTTGCATTTTGGTCATGTGTATAATACTAGTATTATCACAAAATATTTTTATATGATCAAAGTGCAAATCAAAATCAAGGAGAGTATTTTCATCCAAAGGACTTGTGCACAACAAGCCCCCGCGGCAACATACTCCGCCTCGGCGGTTGAGAGAGCAACGGAATTTTGTTTCCTAGAGGACCATGAACAAGACAATTACCAAGAAATTGACATGTTCCACTAGTACTCTTTCTATCTACTCTACAACCCGCATAGTCGGCATCCGAATAGCTAGTCATTGAAAAATCTCTAGTTTTCGGATACCAAAGACCCATTCCAATAGTGCCCTTAATATAACGAATAATGCGTTTTACCGCAATAAGATGAGACTCTTTAGGACACTATTGAAATCTAGCACAAAGACACACACTAAACATGATATCCGGCCTACTTGCCATCAAATATAAAAGACTTCCTATCATGCTTCTATATAATTTAATATCAACATTTTTACCGTTCGTCCTTATCAAGCTTGGTTGTAGTTGCCATTGGAGTGTTGCAAGCTTTGATCCTTCAAGCCAAACTTCTTTACTAGATCCTTTGCGTACTTGGCTTGGTTAATGAAGGTTCCGTCTTGCAATTGCTTGATTTGGAGTCCAAGGAAGAAATTGAGCTCACCCCTTGAAGACATTTCAAATTCAAGTTGCATGACCTTCTCAAAATCCTTGCATAAAAGCTCATTAGTAGATCCAAAATTATATCATTAACATAAATTTGCACAATTAAAATATCATTATCAACATGCTTAGTAAAAAGAGTTGTGTCTACTTGCCTTAATAAAATCATTTGAAATGAGAAAACTAGAAAGCCTTTCATACCAAGCTCTTGGAGCTTGTTTCAATCCATACAAGCTTTATCAAGTTAAAAACAAAATCGGGATGAACATGATCAACAAAACCGGAGGTTGAGAAACATAAACTTCTTCATTAATAAAACCATTCAAAATGCACTTTTCACATCCATTTGAAAAGTTTAAAATTTTTAAAACATGCAAAAGCTAGTGTCATCCGTATGGCTTCAAGCCGTGCTACGGGTGCAAAGGTCTCCTCAAAGTCAATTCCCTCAACTTGAGTGTAACCTTGGGCCACTAACCTAGCTTTATTCTAATGACATTTCCGGACTCATCCATCTTGTTTCTAAAGATCCACTTAGTACCAATTATTGGTCTATCGTGGGGCTTAGGAACAAGTGCCAAACTTGGTTGCGCTCAAATTGATTGAGTTCCTCTTGCATGGCAAGCAACCAATATGGGTTCATCTCGGCTTCGAGAATGCTTTTGGTTCAAAATGAGAAATGAAAGCAAAGTTACCACATAGGTCATGGAGTTTGGAGCGCGTTTGACTCCTTTAGATGCATCACCCAAGATGAGCTCCTAGGATGATTTGTAGCGTATCTCCAAGCTTTAGGAAGCGGTTGAGTGCTTTCCTCCTTATCCTCTTGAACTTCACCTATAGATTCTTGCTTATCTTCTTGCGCGGGTGAGTCCTTCAAGGATAGTTTCTCCATGTTTTCACCTAATGGTTCAATCTCTACAATATTCTCAACAAACACATTAGATTCTTCAAACTTAACATGCATGGATTCTTCAATGGTTGAGAAGATCTAATGAAAACTCTATATGCTTTGCTAGTAGGGAATATCCAACAAAGATAGCCTCATAAGCCTTAGCATCAAATTTACCCAAATTATCCTTAGTATTCAAAACACAAACACTTGCATCCAAAAACTTTAAATATGCACATTTGGTTTCTAGAATGATACATTTCAAAAGAATTTTTTGAAGAATTTTTGCATAAATAAATACGATTCGATATATAGCATGCGGTGTTTACGGCCTCGGCCCATAAATATTGAGGGAGGTCATATTCACTTATCATTGTCCTAGCCATCTCTTGAAGTGTTCTATTTTTCCTTTCTACTACTCCATTTTGTTGTGGAGTTCTAGGACAAAGACATTTCATGCTTAATTCCCTTTTCATCACAATAAGTCATGAAGAGTTGGTTAACAAACTCACCACCTCTATCACTCCTTATTCTCAAAATGGAAAAACCTTTTCTTTTCAACTCTTTTTCAAAAAATCTTAAAATGAGAAAAAGTTTGATCTTTATGTTGCAAAAAGAAAACCCAAGTAAAACGGGAGAAATCATCAACCAAAACAAATGCAAATCTACTTCCATTTAAACTTTTAGTTTTAGTTGGTCAAAAAGATCCATATGAATTAATTCTAAAGGCCTAGTTGACATGATATCCTTGATTGGTTTGAAGGAAGACTTGGTTTGTTTCCCAAGTTGGCACGCACCACAAATGCGGTCTTTCTCAAAATTCAAGCAAGGTATACCCTTCACCAATTCCTTTGAATTAATGCTAGAAATATGGTCAAAAGATGCATGTTCTAATCTTCTATGCCAAAGCCAGAATTTTCATCAAAAGCATTCAAGCATTTAGTAGAACAATCTAAATTAAGCATGTCAATAATATAACATTCTTATCACGAAAACCGGTAAGAATACAATCATTAGATTTAACAATCAAAATCTTGCAAGAAGTTCATCAAAATAACTTTAAGTCCACGGTCACAAAGTTGACTAAGCTAAGCAAATTATGTTTCAACCATCAACTAAAACAACATTCTCAATAATAGGAGATGCACCAATTTGAATGTTACCTATACCGATGATAGTTCCTTTGGAGTCATCCCGAAGGTGACGTGCCACCTTCCATGTACCTTGATAGGGTTGTGAAGTTATTGATGTCCATGTCATGTGTCTTGAACAACCACTATCAGGTACCACCGCTCCCTACGTCTTGGAGCTTTGGTGTGTACCTACATCAAATAATTTAGGACTTGATTTTGGTACCCACATTTTCTTGGGTCCTAGAGAGTTAGTTCATTGACCCAAACAAGATTATTGGTTCTATTTACTTGGGTCATAGCAAAATTTAGCCAAATGTCCATTCTTACCACAATAAGTACATCTATACACTCTACCATATTTAAAAGCATAGTGAGTGTGTGATTTGTGAGCATGAGAATTTTGAGCATGAAAAGATTTAGCATGAGGAGTGTTATTTGTAGTGTGAGCATGGGGAGTCTTAGCATGTGAAGTGTGCTTTTTAGAAAACATGTCCTCAAGTTTCTTAGTGTTAAAAGCACAATCCTTTAAAACTTTTTCAAAATCATTTATTTTAGATTTAAAAGAAGAAATTTCTTTTATATTAATAATAGGAGATTTTGCCTTACAAGAACTCTTGTAGGCACAAAATTCTTTTTGTATGGAAATGAAATTAGAAGAAACATCATCTTTTTCTTTAGAAACAATGGCAAGTTGATTCTTAAGAAAAGCAACTTCTTTTTGTAATTTTATGCATTCAAGTTTCTTGTTATCATAAGTTTCAGAAAGTTCTACAAAAGCATGCACTAGAACTTCCTTACTTACATCATCATCTTCATCATCAAGGGATTGAGGGTTACCTTGGGTGTGTTTGCCATGAAACACATATTAGCTTGATCCACCTCCTCTTCGGACTCGCTTTCCGAATCCCACGTAGCTTTGTAAGCTTTCTTTTCCTACGGCTTCTTTGGCTTGAAGGAGGAAGTCATTTTCTTCTTGAACTCCGGACAATCCGCCATGATATGTCGGGTTTGCGGCAATTGTAGCATATGATCCTCCGCTCCTCTTTGCCTTCAAATTTTCTCCGGAGTTGAGCTTGTTCTTCCGGTACATCCTCTTGACGTTGCGAACAAGTAGAGTAAGCTCCTCATCTTCTTCTTCGTCAACTTTATCGTCATCATTGGTGGATGAAGTCTTGAAGGCTATGGATTTCTTCTTTGAAGTAGTGGCCTCTTCTCTTGCCTCTTCTCCATCTCATGGGTCTTTAGGTTCCCAATGAGACTAATGAGGTCCATCTCGTCCTTGTCGTTCAACTCCTTCAGGTGGTGGCCTTGATCTCCCATGATGAAGGAAGAGCCCGAATTACTTTCCGCACCTTTTGATCGTTGGAGATGTCATCACCTAAGGAAGAAAGACCATTAGTGATTTTAGTAAACCTTGTAGCCATACTATTATAGACTCATCATCAAGCATTTTAAATGACTCATATTGGGACCTCAAGAGATCTATCTTAGCTCTCTTGACTTGTGAAGTCCCCTCGTGTGTGACCAATAAGTGTTGCCAAATCTCATAGGCGGATTGGCAATGAATTACCCGTGTAAGGTCATCCTCATTCAAGGCGGTTAATAGGGAGTTTTGGGCCTTGGAGTTAGCCTCATATAGTTAAAGTCAAGGTCGGTCCAAGTGCTCTCATCACCATCGGGTGCTTCATAGGGTTTGGTCAAGGACTTGGCTACTAAGCTACCGAAAGATTGCAAAATATAGTCATCCTAACCTTCCAAATTGGGAAATTGAGTCCATCAAATTTAGGTGGGGATTTAATGTTGTCGGCCATGTTTACTAGTGATGAATGAATGAAATGAAAATGTTGATTAGCAAGTTTTAAGGATCTCTCTGTGGATGTTAAGCCAAACCTAGAGTCCAAGCTCTGATACCAATTGAAAATCACCTAGAGGGGGGGTGAATAGGTGATGATGCTAATCTAAGGGCAATTAAGAATTTAAAACTACAACATCACCAATCAAGAATCACAAGATGAAAGCAAGCAATTAGTATGACAATGAATATGATGAGCAATTAATAAGTGCAAGCAAAGTAGAGTAAGGAGTGTAAGAACAAGAAAAGTAAACCAATCGCAAACACAAGGATATGTTATCGAGGTTCGAGCACCCAGCTCTACTCCCCGCCTTCCCCAGGAGGATTCCGACCACTTCCACTATCCCAAAGATCTCAAATACAATGGAGTACCCAACTCCTACAATTTCAAGTATAAGTAATTTCCTTGGTAGTCAAAAGACCACAAACTCTCTCTTTCAAATATCTCTTCCCTTACAAAGGTCCTTAGAGAATATTAAGTAGGAATGAAGCTCTTGTTGTAAGTGAAGAAAGAAAATTAAATCAGAGAGTATTTGAAAACCCTTCAGAAAATCGGTGAGAAATTCAGCACAAAAACCAAGAAACAAGTCTCTTTTGAAAGCCTTAAACTTTTGAATTTTCTAGCAAATAATTGTTATAACAAATCTCTCTCCAAACACCCCTATTTATAGGAGAGGGCTAGGGTTTAGGGATAAGATATAATTACTGATGTTTAGGAGGTAATTAACTCAAAATATATCCTTAAACGAATTTTTAAAAACAAAAGACAAAATAAACAGCTCACTTAAAATCTGCCCGTTACTGTTCAACGGACACATCGGTCGACTGGGCCGGTCGACCGGTAGTTCAAAAATCCGACCGTTATAGGCTAGCGGTCGACCGACCCGGTCGACTGAGAAAACCTGTGAGCAAAAACAATATATCGGTCGACCGCCCCGGTCGACTGGCAGACATGCACACGGATACGTGCATCTGCCAGAACCGCGGTCGACTGGTCCGGTCTACCGGACCAGACTGACACAGACTCGGTCGACTGCCCCGGTCGACCGGATCAGGTCAAAAATCAATTTTAGAAAAGAAAACAAAGAGGATTTTGATTTTAGCAAAAATACTTTTGAACAGGGAATAGTATAAAATATAAAGATGTATCTGTAGGCAAAAACTTGTAGGCAAAATATTTTTGTATAATTTATAAGAAATTATTTTGGAATGAGCATGTGCGCAAAAGCGTGTGTGATAGAGCTTCAAACCTATCCACTATTCTTTAACATACTATAAACTGAAAAACAAATTACATGAAGACTTCTTGAGCTATCTTCAAGTCTTTGAGCCATCCAATGCCTTGCTAGTGCCTTCTCTTCTATGATCCTTCCTTGATGTGCAATTTGCCTTCCTTGCTTTGTGGAACTTAGAAGTTCTTGCAATAGCTAAGCGAATGGTCTCTAAACATGGTACAAAACCTGAAATTCATCTTAACAAGCTTGTTAGTACCAATAGCTCATATTTGGTTTGTCATCATCAAAACCAAAAGACAAATTGAGAGTGTAACCTCTTGGGCCAACAATCTCCCCCTTTTTGATGATGACAAAACAAATAGGCTATAAACAAAAATATAGGGGAGGAGAAAACTCCCCCTCAAATTATGCTATATAAAAAGACACTTAAGCTTAAAACACAAGAATTCATTTGAAAACAAAAGATTTATGCACTTGATACCAATAGAAAGAAATTGAGAAAAACACAAGAATTCTCAAATACATAAATTCAAAACTCATACATACATAAACATAAAACTCATAAAACAAATCTTTAAAATTAAAGCATATAAATTCATATGGAACCAAGACCAAATGAACTTATTTTTGTCATGTAAACTTATTCTCCCCCTTTTTGTCATACATCAAAAAGGTTATGAAAACATGTCTATTCAATAATACAAACATTAAGTTCTCCACAAATAAACGAAAATCTAGCAAATCAAGAGGTTTAGTGAAAATATCGGCTAGTTGTAAATCCGTGGAAACATAATCAATATCTATATCACCTTTCTCAAAATGATCTCTAAGAAAGTGATATCTAATTTCAATGTGCTTGGTCTTACTATGTTGATTTGCATTTTTGGTCATGTGTATAGTACTAGTATTATCACAAAAATATTTTTATATGATCAAAGTGCAAATCAAAATCAAGGAGAGTATGTTTCATCCAAAGGACTTGTGCACAACAAGCCCCCGCGGCAACATACTCCGCCTCGTCGGTTGAGAGAGCAACGGAATTTTGTTTCCTAGAGGACCATGAAACAAGACAATTACCAAGAAATTGACATGTCCCACTAGTACTCTTTCTATCTACTCTACAACCCGCATAGTCGGCATCCGAATAGCTAGTCATTGAAAAATCTCTAGTTTTCGGATACCAAAGACCCATTCCAATAGTGCCCTTAATATAACAAATAATGCGTTTTACCGCAATAAGATGAGACTCTTTAGGACACGATTGAAATCTAGCACAAAGACACACACTAAACATGATATCCGGCCTACTTGCCATCAAATATAAAAGAATTCCTATCATGCTTCTATATAATTTAATATCAACATTTTTACCTTGTTCGTCCTTATCAAGCTTGGTTGTAGTTGCCATTGGAGTGTTGCAAGCCTTTGATCCTTCAAGCCCAAACTTCTTTACTAGCTCCTTTGCGTACTTGGCTTGGTTAATGAAGGTTCCGTCTTGCAATTGCTTGATTTGGAGTCCAAGGAAGAAATTGAGCTCACCCATTGAAGACATTTCAAATTCAAGTTGCATGACCTTCTCAAAATCCTTGCATAAAAGCTCATTAGTAGATCCAAAAATTATATCATCAACATAAATTTGCACAATTAAAATATCATTATCAACATGCTTAGTAAAAAGAGTTGTGTCTACTTTGTCTTTAATAAAATCATTTGAAATGAGAAAACTAGAAAGCCTTTCATACCAAGCTCTTGGAGCTTGTTTCAATCCATACAAAGCTTTATCAAGTTTAAAAACAAATCGGGATGAACATGATCAACAAAACCGGGAGGTTGAGAAACATAAACTTCTTCATTAATAAAACATTAAAAAATGCACTTTTCACATCCATTTGAAAAAGTTTAAAATTTTTAAAACATGCAAAAGCTAGTGTCATCCGTATGGCTTCAAGCCGTGCTACGGGTGCAAAGGTCTCCTCAAAGTCAATTCCCTCAACTTGAGTGTAACCTTGGGCCACTAACCTAGCTTTATTCCTAATGACATTTCCGGACTCATCCATCTTGTTTCTAAAGATCCACTTAGTACCAATTATTGGTCTATCGTGGGGCTTAGGAACAAGGTGCCAAACTTGGTTGCGCTCAAATTGATTGAGTTCCTCTTGCATGGCAAGCAACCAATATGGGTCCGTCTCGATTTCGAGAATGCCTTTTGGTTCAAAATGAGAATGAAAGCAAAGTTACCACATAGGTCATGGAGTTTGGAGCGCGTTGTGACTCCTTTAGATGCATCACCCAAGATGAGCTCCTTAGGATGATTTGTAGCGTATCTCCAAGCTTTAGGAAGCGGTTGAGTGCTTTCCTCCTTATCCTCTTGAACTTCACCTATAGATTCTTGCTTATCTTCTTGCGCGGGTGAGTCCTTCAAGGATAGTTTCTCCATGTTTTCACCTAATGGTTCAATCTCTACAACATTCTCAACAAACACATTAGATTCTTCAAACTTAACATGCATGGATTCTTCAATGGTTTGAGAAGATCTAATGAAAACTCTATATGCTTTGCTAGTAGAGGAATATCCAACAAAGATAGCCTCATAAGCCTTAGCATCAAATTTACCCAAATTATCCTTAGTATTCAAACAAAACACTTGCATCCAAAAATTTTAAAATATGCAACATTTGGTTTTCTAGAATGACACATTTCAAAAGAATTTTTTGAAGAATTTTTGCATAAATAAATACGATTCGATATATAGCATGCGGTGTTTACGGCCTCGGCCCATAAATATTGAGGGAGGTCATATTCACTTATCATTGTCCTAGCCATCTCTTGAAGTGTTCTATTTTTCCTTTCTACTACTCCATTTTGTTGTGGAGTTCTAGGACAAGACATTTCATGCTTAATTCCCTTTTCATCACAATAAGTCATGAAGAGTTGGTTAACAAACTCACCACCTCTATCACTCCTTATTCTCAAAATCGGAAAACCCTTTTCTTTTTCAACTCTTTTTTGAAAAATCTTAAAATGAGAAAAAGTTTGATCTTTATGTTGCAAAAAGAAAACCCAAGTAAAACGGGAGAAATCATCAACCAAACAAATGCAAATCTACTTCCATTTAAACTTTTAGTTTTAGTTGGTCCAAAAAGATCCATATGAATTAATTCTAAAGGCCTAGTTGACATGATATCCTTGATTGGTTTGAAGGAAGACTTGGTTTGTTTCCCAAGTTGGCACGCACCACAAATGCGGTCTTTCTCAAAATTCAAGCAAGGTATACCCTTCACCAATTCCTTTGAATTAATCCTAGAAATATGGTCAAAAGATGCATGTCCTAATCTTCTATGCCAAGCCAAGAATTTTCATCAAAAGCATTCAAGCATTTAGTAGAACAATCTAAATTAAGCATGTCAATAATATAAACATTATTATCACGAAAACCGGTAAGAATACAATCATTAGATTTAACATCAAAAATCTTGCAAGAAGTATCATCAAAAACACTTTAAGTCCACGGTCACAAAGTTGACTAATGCTAAGCAAATTATGTTTCAAACCATCAACTAAAACAACATTCTCAATAATAGGAGATGCACCAATTTGAATGTTACCTATACCGATGATAGTTCCTTTGGAGTCATCCCCGAAGGTGACGGTGCCACCTTCCATGTACCTTGATAGGGTTGTGAAGTTATTGATGTCCCATGTCATGTGTCTTGAACAACCACTATCAAGGTACCACCGCTCCCTACGTCTTGGAGCCTTGGTGTGTACCTACATCAAATAATTTAGGACTTGATTTTGGTACCCACATTTTCTTGGGTCCTAGAGAGTTAGTTTCATTGACCCAAACAAGATTATTGGTTCTATTTACTTGGTCATAGCAAAATTTAGCCAAATGTCCATTCTTACCACAATAAGTACATCTATACACTCTACCATATTTAAAAGCATAGTGAGTGTGTGATTTGTGAGCATGAGAATTTTGAGCATGAAAAGATTTAGCATGAGGAGTGTTATTTGCAGTGTGAGCATGGGGAGTCTTAGCATGTGAAGTGTGCTTTTTAGAAAACATGTCCTCAAGTTTCTTAGTGTTAAAAGCACAATCCTTTAAAACTTTTTCAAATCATTTATTTTAGATTTAAAAGAAGAATTTCTTTTATATCAATAATAGGAGATTTTGCCTTACAAGAACTCTTGTAGGCACAAAATTCTTTTTGTATGGAAATGAAATTAGAAGAAACATCATCTTTTTCTTTAGAAACAATGGCAAGTTGATTCTTAAGAAAAGCAACTTCTTTTTGTAATTTTATGCATTCAAGTTTCTTGTTATCATAAGTTTCAGAAAGTTCTACAAAAGCATGCACTAGAACTTCCTTACTTACATCATCATCTTCATCATCAAGGGATTGAGGGGTTACCTTGGGTGTGTTTGCCATGAAACACATATTAGCTTGATCCACCTCCTCTTCGGACTCGCTTTCCGAATCCCACGTAGCTTTGTAAGCTTTCTTTTCCTACGGCTTCTTTGGCTTGAAGGAGGAAGTCATTTTCTTCTTGAACTCCGGACAATCCGCCATGATATGTCCGGGTTTGCGGCAATTGTAGCATATGATCCTCCGCTCCTCTTTGCCTTCAAATTTTCTCCGGAAGTTGAGCTTGTTCTTCCGGTACATCCTCTTGACGTTGCGAACAAGTAGAGTAAGCTCCTCATCTTCTTCTTCGTCAACTTTATCGTCATCATTGGTGGATGAAGTCTTGAAGGCTATGGATTTCTTCTTTGAAGTAGTGGCCTCTTCTCTTGCCTCTCCTCCATCTCATGGGTCTTTAGGTTCCCAATGAGACTAATGAGGTCCATCTCGTCCTTGTCGTTCAACTCCTTCAAGGTGGTGGCCTTGATCTCCCATGATGAAGGAAGAGCCCGAATTACTTTCCGCACCTTTTGATCGTTGGAGATGTCATCACCTAAGGAAGAAAGACCATTAGTGATTTTAGTAAACCTTGTAGCCATACTATCAATAGACTCATCATCAAGCATTTTAAATGACTCATATTGGGACCTCAAGAGATCTATCTTAGCTCTCTTGACTTGTGAAGTCCCCTCGTGTGTGACCAATAAGTGTTGCCAAATCTCATAGGCGGATTGGCAATGAATTACTCGTGTAAGGTCATCCTCATTCAAGGCGGTTAATAGGGAGTTTTGGGCCTTGGAGTTAGCCTCATATAGTTTAAAGTCAAGGTCGGTCCAAGTGCTCTCATCACCATCGGGTGCTTCATAGGGTTTGGTCAAGGACTTGGCTACTAAGCTACCGAAAGATTGCAAAAATATAGTCATCCTAACCTTCCAAATTGGGAAATTGAGTCCATCAAATTTAGGTGGGGATTTAATGTTGTCGGCCATGTTTACTAGTGATGAATGAATGAAATGAAATGTTGATTAGCAAGTTTTAAGGATCTCTCTATGGATGTTAAGCCAAACCTAGAGTCCAAGCTCTGATACCAATTGAAAATCACCTAGAGGGGGTGAATAGGTGATGATGCTAATCTAAGGGCAATTTAAGAATTTAAAACTACAACAATCACCAATCAAGAATCACAAGATGAAAGCAAGCAATTTAGTATGACAATGATATGATGAGCAATTAATAAGTGCAAGCAAAGTAGAGTAAGGAGTGTAAGAACAAGAAAAGTAAACCAATCGCAAACACAAGGATATGTTATCGAGGTTCGAGCACCCAGCTCTACTCCCCGCCTTCCCCAGGAGGATTCCGACCACTTCCACTATCACAAAAGATCTCAAATACAATGGAGTACCCAACTCCTACAATCTCAAGTATAAGTAATTTCCTTGGTAGTCAAAAGACCACAAACTCTCTCTTTCAAATATCTCTTCCCTTACAAAGGTCCTTAGAGAATATTAAGTAGGAATGAAGCTCTTGTTGTAAGTGAAGAAAGAAAATTAAATCAGAGAGTATTTGAAAACCCTTCAGAAAATCAGTGAGAAATCAGCACAAAAACCAAGAAACAAGTCTCTTTTGAAAGCCTTAAACTTTTGAATTTTCTAGCAAATAATTGTTATAACAAATCTCTCTCCAAACACCCCTATTTATAGGAGAGGGCTAGGTTTAGGGATAAGATATAATTACTGATGTTTAGGAGGTAATTAACTCAAAATATATCCTTAAACGAATTTTTAAAACAAAAGACAAAAATAAACAGCTCACTTAAAATCTGCCCGTTACTGTTCAACGGACACATCGGTCGACTGGGCCGGTCGACCGGTAGTTCAAAAATCCGACCGTTATAGGCTAGCGGTCGACCGACCGGTCGACTGAGAAAACCTGTGAGCAAAAATCCCATAAATTCACAGTAAATCTAAAAAATAGTTTTAATCACAATAAAAACTGTTTTTCTAAAATATGTTTTTCTAAAACTTGTTTTATCATTTTACTTTGATAACCAAACTTGTGATAAAAATTTCAAGACATATATAATCATATCAATTCATTTTTGTGTCTTGCCAATTTTATCAAAAACAAAACTTGTATTTTTATCAAACTTGATTTTTCTAAAACATGAATAGGATAGTCAAAATAAGTTTGTCTAGCAAGTTTAAAGCATGTATGTATATCTAGAACATATCTAATATACATAGGTATAAGGTAAACTTGTTTTGATCTATTATTCATGAAAACCAAAAACCAAATCATGAAACGTGTGTGTTTTGTGCACTTGAGCATATCAACTAAACTAAGCTTTACAAATATGGATCTAAAACACAAACTCTAAACTAGATACCTAAGTCTTCTTGACGATCTTCATCTTCAAGTAGACTCGGTCCAAACTCCGTGATTCTCCAAGTGCAAAGGTATGATCTTTAAGCTTTGGCACCGGAATCATCATGAATAGCTTCTAATCATCTTGTTGAAGCTAATCACCAACCTAATATCCTGTTAATGATCTGAAACTAGAAACACAAGAATATTAGTAAACATAACTACATGAGTGTTGATCATCATCAAAACTAGAGTGGAAGGCCATTGGGCCAACAATCTCCCCCTTTTTGATGATGACAAAACTCATGGAGTTATATATGCATGGATTAAAGATAAGCTTCAAGGAAGCTCCCCCTTAACTCATGCATAACAAATGAATAAATAAATATGCAATGAATATTAAACATGAAACATGCGTATGCATAAACAATAAATGGTTCTAGATATCAAATGGAATATTCAAAACAAAATAAGCTCTAGATACCAATTACAAAACAAACTCTATATATCAATTAAACTTAATATTCTTGAGATTAAAACATAATATATGCATATAAAACATAAGCATGCATATAAAACTCAAATACTTCTCCCCCTTTTTGTCAATCATCAACAAAGGGGTAAACCATCAAAACCATAGATAAAATGAGGGTAAAAATCTTTCTCCCCCTTTTTGTCAATCAAAACAATGCAAACAATGTTCTCCCCCTTTTCGTCTAAAACAAAAACAAAATCAATAAGGGGTGACTACAAACATGATATCAATTAAAAATATGTCAATGAAGCATCTTGATACCAATAAACAAGAATCAATATATGTTATATGTTATATACATTCATGAAGAGGAAGACGCTAAGTTAGCTTCCCTACACATATGCATTACATGAAGAAGGGATGACAAGCCCCAATTCACATAACACATATTATGTAATGCATAAGAGAAGATGTGAAGCTCCCCCTACACACGTATATCATATAAAGAAGAGTTGTCAAGCTCCTCAATTTATAATATACTCAACATGAATCTATATGTAAGAGAGATGTTAAGCTCTCCTTGCATATAGGAAATACAACTCAAAACTTTGAATATTTTCTTTAAACAAATTTTGAAAATACCAATTGTAATTAAACATAACAAATTACCAATTGTAAACAACATAACAAATTTTGAATGTCTAAACACAAATTTTGATACCAATTGTAAGAATATATTTCATTTTGAAAATATATAAACAAATTTGATGTTGATATCATATGTTCAAAATAAAAACTTTTAATCATAAAGAGTGGGAGTACAAATACCAATTGAAATACAAAATCAAATTTTCTCCCCCTTTATGAAAAACAAACTAAAGACATGCATAGTCTTGATAACAATTTAAAAGTAATCAATTTAAACAAAATTGAAACTCAAGCACTAGCATAAACACAAACATATATATGTATGAAAGATAGATACAAATAGAAATTGATATACTTGGAATTTAAAGCATACATACATACATAATAAACATATGAGTATACAAAAGGTCAAAATGATACCAATTGAAAGAGTTCAATGATACCAATTGACATAACAATAAGTTCAAGTGTATACATCATATTCTCTACCACCCAATCATAATTCAAGTTTTAAAGATTTTCAATTTAGGGCATACATGAACATGATCTCCCATCCTACCGCCCTTGGAAGGTAGGGGTTTTCAAAGATAGATTTGAAAATGTAGTTTTATTTGAAAATCACTACCAAAATGAAGAACACCGCAACTAGTTAAATGGAAAACTTGTTAACTAGCACGAAATCCTTCAAGCAAGGAATAAAACAAAATTGAAATTCACATGATAATCATCACTCTAACCAATAAAGCATAACTCATGAGAAACAAAACATGAGCAATAGATATGAGTGTACAAATAATATGAAGATCAAAAATATGAAAATTAGGCAATAAGCTCAATTATTCCTTTAAACAAGAAAAACTAAAAATTAATATTATTAATCTTCAAGGCATATGTATGTCTAATACAAACCAAAGTATACATACATATCCAAGATACAAACGAGTCCACAAGGATATATGCATGAAGGCACGTGGCTCAAAAAGGATATTCATGTATATCTAATAGTTTGGACAAGGTAAACATATACATGAAGTTTAAATACCAATTCAAAGAAAACATGAAAAGCATGAAAAGTATGAAAATTTAGCTTTTCATTAAAACAATTTGATACCAATTCTTTTCAAGGTATATGTATGATTTGTCAACACAAGAAGTATACATACATATCCCTTAAACACACTTTGAGTCCGTAATAGATATTTGCATGAAAGGCAAATGACTCAAGGGGTATACATGTATATCTTTAAGTTTGGCAAAATACACATATACATGAAATCAAATACACAAACACATTCAAAAATGAGAATACAAGTCTAAGACGTACGAATCATCAAAACTAGACTATACTAGTACATCTAATGGGTTCAAATAAGCATTCAATTCCAACTATATATATAGATTTATTTGTAGCCCATCCTATGTACAAGTATATAACTAGTCTTAATGAAAACTAACACTTAAACATGAAGCATCAAAACAAACATAAAAGTCATCATGATAAACTAAAACATGATTATTATGTAAATTCACATGTATTAGATTCATGATGTACATTATAGCTTAAACAAACGGTGAGAACACTAAATGTGAATCAAATAAGCATGTGTGTCTCAAATACTATACATGTATGTCAAGGATCTAATAAACATGGAATGAACATACTAATCCATAGACATCAAAAACATGCTATAAACATTAAAACATGGAAAGCATGTAAACAATAAATGGGAGTAAAGGATTGTTACCAAAACCGAAGAAGCAACTCTCCTTGTCTCCAAAACATGGTGGTCATCTCCACCAAATCTTCCCTTGAAAGTGATGCATCCAATTTGATTTCCATGAAGTCCGGAACGCATCCACTCCAAGGTGCTATCACTCTCACGTCATGTGAGAGCCCACACCTACATCAAAAACAATAGGAGGGGTGGTCTTTGGTACCCATCTCTTATTGGGTCCATGGGGGTTAGTCTCATTTCTAACCCAAACAAATTTCTTTGCTAAATTCTCAACATGTAAACGATCATAGCAAAATTTAGCAAGATGGCCTTTTCGGTCGCAATGTGTACATGTGTACACATGAGCATACGTGTGATGGTGTCCGTGTGAAGCATGTGTATGCCGTGATGGGTGTGCATGCATAAAAGTTGGAACTTGTTTCTTTCGAACCAAGGATTCCAAGCGAGTGTGGTTCATGGCACATTGGCTCATAGTGGAGCCCAAACAATCTACCTTCTTCTTTAACATGCAAATATCATCATTAATCTTAGAAGAAGAGGTACATGCATTAGGTAGACTAGATGAAGAGGCTACACTAGCATGGCAAACATATGCATCCATCTTATTTTGCAAAACAATATTTTTCTCTAAGCAAACATTTAAATCATTGGAAATAGAAATGATTTTGTTTTTCAAAACAACATTCTCTTTTAAAACAAAATCAACTCTAGAAGACAAGTTTTCATTTTTCTTTAAGATAGCATGGCAATCATTTTTAGACTTTAAAAAATCATTTTCTTTAAGTGCAAGTTCTAATTGAGATCTCAATGAATCCCTTTCATTATAGACCTCAACCTTTTCTTCCAAAACACAATCAAGTCTAGCATG
Source organism: Agave tequilana (assembly GCA_038442645.1). Classification (NCBI taxonomy): domain Eukaryota; kingdom Viridiplantae; phylum Streptophyta; class Magnoliopsida; order Asparagales; family Asparagaceae; genus Agave; species Agave tequilana. The sequence continues at coordinate 22,993 of JAVJIF010020712.1, forward strand.
CAAACTTTTATTTTCTTTTTCAATATCTAGACTTTTCTTTTTCAAAATCTTATATTTTTTAATTAACTTTTCACAAACAATAGATAGTTCTTCATTCAAAACATGGGGATCAACGATATCATCACTTGAAGAACTAGCATCATAATCACTATCTAGGTGGGATTCCGAATGTACCTCAAGGGAGTCATTCCCTTGGACCATGAAGCATTGTGGATCGGATTCTCCACTAGATTCCTCTTCTTGAATTTGTACTTGAAGCTCGGAGTGTGTTGGTGGTTGTCAATTTGTTCCACACTACAAAAGCGGAATCAAAGTTAGAAACACATAAAAGATAATCTTTAGATAAAGTGCTTCTAATGGCCTCTAGGGCTTGTGCATTGGCCCCTATATGATTGCAATCACCAAGATAACATCTCTTGGTGGCGGCAAGAAAGACATGCAAACCTAGGGTTTTTAGGTACATGGACATCCTATACTTCCAAACATCAATGTTGGAAGGGTCAAAGCTAGGAGGGGTCATGAAGTCCATGGTAAACTATATATGAATGTGCAAACAAACAAATGCAAATGAGATTAGCAAGCTAATGGATCACTCCTAGGATGTTAAGCCTAAGTATCAGGAGCACTAGCTCTGATACCAATTGAAAAACACCTAGAGGGGGGGTGAATAGGTGTGAATGCTAATCTAGGAAACTAAATGCAAACTAAGTGCGCTAAATGCGGAAGCTAATGCAAATGTTGCACAAACTTGATACAATACAACAAGTGTAGTCGAATTCCCCTTGCGAGGCTCTGGACTAACTCCTCATGATTCCCCTTGAAATGGGTTGAGGTGCTATGTGAAGCTCTTGTTGGATGAGTACAAATTAGGCCCACACACACAAGCAATCCAAGCAATATGAAATATGTGCACACACAATCAAGCCAAGCATATGAGAATGAATTGCAATATAAAAGATGCAAGGCAACACAAGCAATGTATAAGATATGTATGCAATGAATGAATGATGCTTGCACAAAGTAAAGAGAGTAAGGGTTAGAGAGACAATGGATCAAACGCTAACACAAAGATTTGTTTCGAGGTTCGAGTACCCAACTCTACATCCCCGCCTACACCACCGTGTAGGATTTTCCAATCCACTATAGGAGTACCAAACTCCTCTCTCAACCTTACAAAGCCACCGAGGCTATACAACCACAATCCACCTCTACCGAAGAGGGATACGGCCCGTAGCCAACTACAACAAACACCTCTACCTAAGAGGCTCACAAACCAATCACCCGATCGCCTCTACCGAAGAGGGATACAACAAGAATAAGGGTGTACAACTTAGAGGTTTACAACAACAACCTCAAACACTCTCTTTTCTCTTTTTCCACAAAAACAAGATCCTAATAGTTTAGGATAGAAGATATGGCTCAAGTGTGGAAACTAAGTGTTTTTGGAAACAAGCAACAAAGAAAAACTACTTGGGAAATCTCTTGTATAAGATAGAAATGAAATACCAAATCAAAATCCCAAAACCTAGTTTTCTTTGATTTTCCAAAACCCAAAACAAATAAAGATGAGAAGTTTTTGCACTTAAAAACTCTTTTGAAAACTCTTTTAAACACTTCAGAAAACTAGTATTTTTTCTCTTAAAAAACTTGGCAAAAATCCCCAAAGAGATGGGGTTTATATAGCCCCTATACAAAACTAGCCGTTAGGCTGATGTGGCAGCCTGACAGGCCACCGGTCGACCGGTCCGGTCGACCGCCAACGGTCAAAATTGTGACCGTTGGGCAACAGCGGTCGACCGGCCCGGTCGACCGAAAAAAACCGAGAGCAGAGCTCTCAACTCGGTCGACCGTCCCGGTCGACCGTGTCTGTGCCTAAACAGACGTGCACGTCTGTGCACATCGGTCGACCGGCCCAGTCGACCGGCCCTTGGTGCGGTCGACCGTCACGGTCGACCGACCAGCCTGTCAGCCAGTCCTCAGTTCTGCACAGATACGGGATTTGAAAATAGGTCTTTTCACTCAATAAAAATCCCATAATTCACAGTAAATCTAAAAAATAGTTTTAATCACAATAAAAACTGTTTTTCTAAAATATGTTTTTCTAAAACTTGTTTTATCATTTTACTTTGATAACCAAACTTGTGATAAAAATTTCAAGACATATATCAATCATATCAATTCATTTTTGTGTCTTGCCAATTTTATCAAAAACAAAACTTGTATTTTTATCAAACTTGATTTTTCTAAAACATGAATAGGATAGTCAAAATAAGTTTGTCTAGCAAGTTTAAAGCATGTATGTATATCTAGAACATATCTAATATACATAGGTATAAGGTAAACTTGTTTTGATCTATTATTCATGAAAACCAAAAACCAAATCATGAAACGTGTGTGTTTTGTGCACTTGAGCATATCAACTAAACTAAGCTTTACAAATATGGATCTAAAACAAAACTCTAAACTAGATACCTAAGTCTTCTTGACGATCTTCATCTTCAAGTAGACTCGGTCCAAACTCCGTGATTCTCCAAGTGCAAAGGTATGATCTTTGAGCTTTGGCACCGGAATCATCATGAATAGCTTCTAATCATCTTGTTGAAGCTAATCACCAACCTAATATCCTGTTAATGATCTGAAACTAGAAACACAAGAATATTAGTAAACATAACTACATGAGTGTTGATCATCATCAAAACTAGAGTGGAAGGCCATTGGGCCAACACAACCCACTAGAATGATGTATATATGTATGATTTTTATTAAGAGTTTTACCCTATCTAATTTTAAAATTTCAAAATAATTTTAGAGTCAAATTTATCAAGCCCCTTGTCCCAGAATGGAATGATTGATTTGGACTCAGGAAATACAGGAACTAATACCGACTCAGGAAAAAGACTTAAGTCAAGTAAAGATTTGGGAGTCGAGATTGGCTCAGGAAGTGGGTCCAAATCAAGAAGATGAAGCTCAGTTCCACATTCATTCCCCATGATAGAATGTGACTTTCTAAGATTAGTGATTCAAGTTCAAGAATGACAGATATGGGAATCAAAACTGACTCAAAAATGTTGCTCAAATTGGGTAACATAACAGAGTCAATATTGATTCAGAAATTTGAACTGTATCACAAATTTGAGGATCAAAGTCACATTCCTCATTGAGTTCAATTCCATAAAAATGAGAACTTGCCAATTTATCAACGGGACTTTCAAAAGTATGAAATTGGTCAAGTTCAATATGATGATCATAAAAGATTGGTGATTCAATTTCATAATGAACTGGCATCGGATCCAATACTGACTCGGGAAAAGGCCTGAATTCAGGTAAAAACACCTCAATCAATATTGGATCAGGAAGTGAAATTGAATTGCCAAGTTGAAGTTCAAGATCATATTTATGCTCAAGTTTAATTTCAGGAAAAGGATAGCTTACCAAAATGTTAATGGGATTTGAAGTTTGGACAAGTTCAGATGGGTGTGCTGAAATTGAATCTTGATTTTCAAAATGACAAGAGTCTTGGGTCAGATCAATAAAGTTTGGGATAGCTGAATTGATCAAAGGTTGATAAGATAGAGTTTCCTCATTCCTATAAATGCTAACCAATTGACTCAATTGTGTTTTCAATCTATTGATAGACTTGGTAGAAGTTTTTGAAATTTTAACGCGGACTCTTGCAAGACTTCTATACTCTTTTCTAGATGTGATGTATCTTCAAGTGGATGCTCTAGAATGGGAGTATAAGAATCTTGGTTTTGAAAATTTTGTGAAAAATGTGAGTCCAAAATGTTTTGAGATTGAGGCTTAGACTCACACAAGAGTTCCTTACTCGTTCCATAGAAGATGGTTGTTCATTATGATGAGGTAGAACTGAGTAAGACTCTTGAAAATATTGTGGAATTAGAGAGGCCAACATTTTCTGAAGTTGTTTCTCGGCCTCATGTAGATTTGCTTCTATACTCTTTTCTAACTCAGACTTTTCTTCAATTGGTGGTTCCAGAAAAAAGAGTATAGGAAGGAAAATTAGGGAATGAGATTTGTGGACAAGGTGGATATGGTGGACAAGGAGGTTAAAAATTTAACTCGGAGGAGGTGAATCCCCATTGACTCTGTGAAGAGTTGAAATTATTTTGAAAATTATAGTTATAAGAATGAGGGTATGAGTTGTACTGATTCGGATAAGGCCAACCCGATGTATTTGGTTAGTTCATATTGTAAAAAGCCGGATTGGAATTATCCGAATCGAATGGGGTTGGTGTGAAATATGAATTCATATTAGGATTGAAAGAATTATTATTATTGAAATCCATTTCACAAACAATCATAAACAAAAAAGAAAAATCATACAACAAACAAAAAGAAAAGAAAAAGTCAAAACCAAGCCTATATTAAGGTTGACCTAGACCTAGACGACTCCTAACTGGTCGATTATCCGGGGAGGTCATTGCTTGAATCTGACCACAAGCTAATCGGCCAGGTAGGGGCAAAATACGGTGGGAGGTATCCGTGCGTAGCAACGGGCCTTAATTACGCCAAACCACGGTATCTTCGAGGCGTACCCTCTTAATCCCCAACCTTAGATACCGATTTCATAAGAGTAAGATTCAAAACAAGTTCCACCCTCGGTCAATCTCTTAATGAGTTCGAGATGTTCCTAGGGGCCAACGTCTATCAATTTTTATTAGGGCTTGGGTTGTGTGAGTAGGGAGATGATTTTTGGGCTAAGGAAGGGTGATGAAATTCCCACCTTATCTTGTATAGGTTTTGCCCTTAATTTCAATTCGTGCAAGTGTGCAATATAGACAAGAATATAACACAAAGCGAGTAAATCACTCACGTATTTGTCCTATGCTATATGCAATGCCATATGTACACCTCAGTCTAAATCACAACAACAGAACAAAATACAGTATATTGGAATTGAATTGACACGTGCCTAAATGTAAATGTCTAAGCTGTTTTAAAAGCGTCCAAATACTGTATTTTAGTTCTTTAGTTTATTACGGTGTGTAGGCAATCAAAACAGGAAAGTAATAGTACAGATCTACTAGCTATTACAATGAACACATCCCAGCACAACAAGATATACAATGATCAAAAATAGCTGCGTTGGTGTGGCAAATGTCGCATTTGCGCGGCTTTTCTTTAGAAGCTGGGGCCCTACTTTCTAGAGCAGGGAGATGCAAAGCTAGTTTTTATTCTGCAATGTTAAGATCTTGTAAAGAATGTCCTGCACACCAAAACTGAGAAGAAAAATGTTAACAAAAATGTGAAATCAAAACCATTCCCGTTCACCGGCAACGGTGCCAAAAATTTGATCGGAAAAGAGTTTTAATCGTACTGAGAGAGGGTTTAGAGTAAACCTTTGATGTTCGTGTATTGATGTTCAAATACTCAAAGTGTATTTGTAGGTTTACTATACTCCTTCTGAATCACCGTTCGTAACACAAGCTATGACGGGTCGATTCCACAGGGAGAGTTAGCAATAGAAGCATTCAAGGTTTTTTATATTGAGATTTTTCAAGAAGAAAAATGAAGGTTCTTCTCTATTCTGAAAAACAAAACTACATGGAAAGCGAATGAAAAAATCTTTGTTGGTTTGTAGAAGAAAAAGGAAAAGGATGAAACTAAAAATGAAATGAAAATGGAGATATTTTGAAAAGAGAAAGTTTTAAGAAAAAGATTTTTGAAGTACTATAGGAAGAGAAACCATGACTAACTAACACTCTAATTTACTAACTTACTAATCTCATTGGGTGATGCATGCCTCATATTGATTCATCGGCAAAGATATATTTTGCTTGTTAAGTCAATGTATTGTCCCATGTAGCGGATGTGTTCTCTTCTAGGCTTGACTAGTTGCCTCATTGATTCATCAGCTCCCGAGATAGATTTTCAGTAATGGAAAAAGGATAGTCACTTTAAGATATGCTAAGAAAAAAATACAAGATTCATTAGTCCATCAAAGCTATACTTGAGCTAGTATGAAATAAGAAACTTGTACAATTAGTCATTAGCATAGTTAAGTGCTCCATCTTCGTGTTCCATCAAGGCACTTGTTCTAAAGACAAGGCTCTAAGTGAGGCTCACATGAATCATATGGAAGGAGAACAAGCATTTGCTAAGAATTAAAAGTAACTCATCTTCATTGGGGAATAAGAGAGACTTGAAAATTGCAAGACTAACAAGAAAGTATCCAATGATTCATATGAGTTAGCAATCGCCCAAGAGTTAGTAGTTAGTAAAATTAGAAGTTAGTTAGTCATGTTAGGAAGTTGGCTAGACATGAAAGTAAAGAACAAGCAACAATGCATTGTATAAAGTAAAGAAAAGACGGTAAAAACTTGAAGAAGACAATGCACTAGAATAAGAAAAGATTGAAAGAATGAGAGATTTATCCTTGTATTGAGTTGTCACCTGCTCTAATTACAAAGATTTCTCACCCTCACTCTCTCTCTTTTCTGGATTCTAGAAGGAGAAAGAAAATTACAATAGAAACTAAAGAAAACCTAGAGAAAATCCCAACAATTTCCCTAAAAAGACAATGCTCTACTCTCCTTCCCAATTACAGAGGCCCTAGGGGTCTATTTATAGGCTTCAGGAGACGAGGCCCTCCAATCTCAACTGTTGGATTAAATGCTGGATTAACGGCCAAAGGATTGCTGCGGATCCGCGGCCAGAACCACGTTTTTGCGGCAGAATCTTGGCCATTGTGCCAGCAAATTTTTCTGACATTCTGTTATCACCCATGTGCCTCGCTGGATCTTCTAGAATGTGGGGAATATGCTTGGATCAATCTAGATCTGGGCTTCCTTCTTGTGGGCTTCTTAATTAATCTTTTAATTCTCTTAAAATCATTATCATTGGGCCTTCTTCTCCATTAATGTTTAGACCTGAAAAAAGAGAGAAAAAATAATAAAAATCTCATATTTCTTCATACAAAGCATAGTATGGTAGTAAAAAATGATGCATTAATGAATTCCAATCACACCCCTATACCTAGCTTTTGCTCGTCTCGAGCAAAACAAGAAAAGAAAACTATATTACAAATGTTATTACACCACTTTCGCAGGTGACGCGATTGCACTGAGCGTGTGCAACAAGCCATTAAACCTCTAGGTTACCTCTAGAGGAGGAGTGTTGTCTCCTGAGGGTTTTCAGCGGATTGCACCCACAAAATCCATAAAGAAAGAAGACAAATGTTAGTATTTTGAAAACACATTTTTGAAAGAGAGACAAGTTTATGAAATATTTTTGTAAAATTATAAGCGATCTAAGGTCATAAGTCCACCAAAAATCATTCTTCCTTAAACTTAGTCTCTATGCAAGATCTTGTCTTCAATTAAGGTAAGAATTCAAAACTAGATTGAATATTTTATCTTTCGTAAACCTAGATAATATGCACTTTGTGAAGATTTCGAGGATTTCAACTCTAACCATCAAGCCATTTATTTATATATATATATTTTTTCTTTTCTTTTTTCCTTCCCTTAGTTTTCTGAGGCTTTCTAGTTCACCCATGTAGCGAGCCTTTAACCGATGACTCTCAAACCAGAAGGTCCTAGGGCACCAGATGAGAAAACATCCCTCAGGTTTAAGGACTCGAGTAAACAATGCCACAATACTAAGGGAAATTTATTTGTTTCTTTTGACCACCGTTAGGCGTGAATAATCATGCTTTTTGAAGCATAATTATCCAACATAATAAGTGATGTTTTATTCATATATATATATATATATACATATGTTCTTTTTATTTATTTTTTGCTTTATGGCATTTTAGGTCTTTGTTTTCATCCCAAAAATTGTGTAAGTGTGAAGTGCATACTATCTAAGGTAAAAAATTTAAGATAAAATTATCTCCCCAATCTTTTATACTTAACCTATAATTTTAAATAAGATCTATTATTTCGACTAGGTTTAAGATGTCATAATTAAGGTTTTCTTAGTTTCTAAGATCATCTTAATTTTCTTAAAAATAGATCAAAATTTTGTCTCTTATTTCAAAAAGTTCTTAAAGAAAGAGAAAATTCCTATACAAAACGAAAGATTTCTAAAAGTATCCTAAAAGAAGTATAAAAGAAAGAAATCTAAAAACTCTACGTTAGTAAACCCTAATATATGCAAACAAGATTCACTCAAAGCGATGTAAATCAACCAAGAGGTGAGTCCTATGCTATATGCAATGCCATATGTACACCTCAGTCTAAATCACAACAACAGAACAAAATACAGTATATTGGAATTGAATTGACACGTGCCTAAATGTAAATGTCTAAGCTGTTTTAAAAGCGTCCAAATACTGTATTTTAGTTCTTTAGTTTATTAGGTGTGTAGGCAATCAAAACAGGAAAGTAATAGTACAGATCTACTAGTTATTACAATGAACACATCCCAGCACAACAAGATATACAATGATCACAAAATAGCCGCGTTGGCGCGGCAAATATCGCGTTTGCGCGGCTTTTCTTTAGAAGCTGGGGCCTTACTTTCTAGAGCAGGGAGATGCAAAGTTAGTTTTTATTCTGCAATATTAAGATCCTGTAAAGAATGTCTTACGCACCAAAATAGAGAAGAAAAATGTTAACAAAAACGTGAAATCAAAACCATTCCCGTTCCCGGTAATGGCGCCAAAAATTTGATCGGAAAAGAATTAGCACTCAAAAACTATGTTTTTATGAAATCAATGTAAAAGCTTGTATATGTGCTAAATTTCCCTTGATACTTCTATTATAGCATTGGCTCAACGGGTCGAATCCACAAGGATGGGAGGCGATAGAAGCATTAACAGTTTTTATTCACGTCGGTTGTTAACAATTCTTCTTTGTTAAAGATTGAAAAAGAAATAGAAAAAGAAAAGAATAGAAAATCAAGCATGTGATAGGTGGAGAAGGTAATGAAAACGGCGAAGAAAAAAAAGAGAAGTGGTTTAGGAAGTAAAAACAAAAGGAAGATGAAACAAAGGTGAACTAAGAGGATGATGAAAACATCGATAGAAAAATGAGAAAAAGAGTTGAAAATGATTTTCAAAACAAAGGAAAATAACTCATGGCTACTAATTACCAATTGCTCCACTAACCATGCTAACCTCTTAGTGATAGTTGCCTCACATGGATCCTCGGCCATCACTAGTCCTTGACTTCAAGAGATGATACAGAGCATGGTCCATAAGATTGATCTTCTATATTCAAACAACACATCCATACCACTAACAAGTTGCAAGCTACTTATTAAATCATCAAAACCGGTTAGAGGTGAGCATGAAATAAAGAAGACATTGCAAGTTAGCAAGTTAGTGGGTTAGGTGTTAGAAATATTAGAATGTTAGAATCCATCATCATGAGCCATCAATGGCTCTTGCAAGATCAAGGCCTTGTGAGGCTATTAGATTCATGTAGATTATCAAGTAAGTGGTCAGATGATTAGTGGTTAGTAGTTAGATTGCCATGAGAAGAAGAAAAGTTAGCAAAGCATCATGTAGAAGATGGTGGAGATTACATTGGAGAAGAAAGGAGGCACCTTTACATAGATTGTCACCATCTATTACATCAATCCCTCTCTATCTCTCTCTGAATCTCTCTGCCCTACTACAAGATCTAAAACGAAAAGAAAATACAAAAGAAATGAAATGAAGAACACCTACCTACACTACACTAAAACATAGAAACCCTAGCCTAAAATTAAAAACTACTCCTAAAATCCAAAACTGCTCCTAAAAATTAACTGCTTGCGCTATGGCCAACTACAGGGCTATTTATAGGCATAGGAGGATTATGAAAGACGAGACGGGGCCACGCGTCAAAATTGACACGTTGCTCCACCTAATTGCCGCAGAAACGCAGCATTGCCGCGGATCCGCGACAATACCAGGGACTTAGGTCCCTGGTTTTTGGCAGGAGGTCCCCGTCGCTTCGAGAATGTTCCTGGTATATTCCAATTCGGATAATTTCACCCGAATATTTGTCTGACGTGCACAAGAGTCTAGATTCGACGTATCTTCTAGAAGATCCCTTGCTTGGCCTCCAAGAATTGCGGATTTAATTACCGTAAAATGAGTTTAATTAAGCTCTTATTACTCCTTTGCCCTTAAACTCTTGAATTACCTGCAAGAGAGACCAAAATACGGTTTAGACCGACACCTTATTCATAAATCGGTGGGGAAATGCGATATAAAAATGCAGAATTGTAGACTAAACAGGCTTCCCTCAGGGACTGTGGATGGGGGCATGAATAATAGGATTGTGTCTGCATGAAGCACTCCTTGATTGAAGGATCCTTGTTTGCTTCAGCATCACAAATTTTGGCAAGTCTGAGTCAAGACATGTTTATCTATATTTCTTTTCCAAAAAAAAGACAAACACCAATATGTAATGAACTTCATGTCACTCTTGTAAGATGTAATCGAGCATGTAATTGAATGATGCAATCGGAAAAGTTTTATAATGCAAGTACTAAATCATTTGAAATAGAAGTGTTTGTTTAGATCTTGCCTTCTTTGTCTTGTGAAATAACCATGCTCCTTTTGGAAGCCTGAATTTCAGACAGTAATAACATAACATGTACATGGTACCATCTTTGGAGAGTGTCTTCGTCTCTGTATGTATAGATATTTGCCCTCTGAATGAGAACTTCAGTCGTGGAGTGATCAAAGGCGAGAGACGTTGATATCCAAGTGAAGTGAGGACTTCAGCCCCAGAGTGAGCTAGGCCGAGGGGCGCTGGTCTCCGAGTGAAGTGAGGATTTCAGTCACGGAGTGATGAAAGTTTAGAGGCCAATATGATGCTATTATTTTTGAGCGAGAATTTCTCTTTTCAAAGCACTCAAGTACAAAGTTTTGAGTGAGGGAAGCCCTCAGCTACAGAGCTAGGCATGCAGTTGCTCAATTAGGGATGAGCCTTTCGGGGAGTTGCCTAATTGATGATGAGCTTTTGGATCCCAGAGATAAGTATTATACTGTGACTCTTGAGTGAAGGATTCCCTCCTCAGAATATAGATAACTGGCAGGTGCCCAATTGGGGATGAGCCTTGGCACTTTCCTGATTGGAGATAAGCTTTGGGAGTTACCTAGTGGGGATGAACATTCCAGATGATAGTTGCCCACCGGAAATGAACCGTAAAGATGGTAGCTGCTTGATTGGAGATGAGCCTTTCGGAAGGCAGTTGCCCAATGGGGAATGAGCCTGAGGGATCGCCTGGAATGGAGCAAGTTCCACGGACCCCTAAAAAGATATCAGAAAACTGTTAAGAATGAACTATTATAGAATGAATTAAAAATACATAAAAAAATGAAATACAGGGGGCTTTTATTTGTTTGAGGAAATTCCCTATTTATATTTCTTAGGTTGGTGTTAGTCAATTGTCTGGTATTGAGTGATCATGTGTTGCGGTCGATTTGTAGATGGTATTTCTTGCCTTCTCTTTGTGTCGGAGGAGGCTTCGAGTGTGAAGATGTATTCTCGAATATAGCCCTGTTGGATAAGATCTTCAAGATACTTGTGGAGGGATCAACATTGAGAAGTTCGGTGCCCCTGGTTGTCATGGAAGGAACAATAGTCTCTCACTCTGGGATGAGCAGGATCGTATATTTTTTCCTCCAGACGCTTCACCTAAGATTTCCCTTTGATGGCTCTGAAGATGTCCTGGATTGGGAGCTTCAGCGGGGTGAAGTTGTCGGATATTTAATACGTTCGGGTTAGCTTTACTAAGGGTATGAGAATGCTTGCTTCTTAAGCGCGCCCTATTCGTGACCCTGTAAGGTAATGGAAGGCCCTTCAAACTATGGTTTCAGTTTATACCATCGTCATCTTGGCTGAAAGATGGGGGTTGGCAGAGTTTTTCATTTTTTTCTCCAATTGGATGTATGGTTGGGATCGGTATAGGATCTTACTCCAATGTGTGATATTATATTTCACCAGATGTGTGTACAGTGGGTGACTGATCCGCAGCCCACTGATGAATACGAGGGTGGAAGTGTCTTTATTGCAATTGTGTACTCTGGCTAGCTGACTCTGAAAGCAGCCAATGTACATCTTGAGACTGTCAGAGGACCTCATCTTAACAGAGAGGAGGTGATGATTGCTCTGTTTGAACTCCTGACAGTAAGAGTATTGAGTAAGAAACAACTTAGTGAGATCTTTGAAGCTATGGACTAAGCATTGTGGAAGGGAGTAGAACCAGTCGAAGGCTACCCTCTTCAAGTTGATTGGAAGATCCGGCACAAGATGGAGTTATTTCTGGAATGAATCACCATCTTATCCTGATACTAGCATAGATGTTGAACCAGATCGCTCTGACCAGAGTAGAAATCTAAGGTCAGAATCATGAACTTCTTGGGAAGTATGCCCCTAGAGATGGGAGAATTGGATGCATCAGTCACTATAAGAAAACTGCTAAATTGCAATGGAAAAATTGAATCGAAAAATAATTGGACGCACAATTTGCGTCGAAAAATTGTAAATTCGATGCAATATGTAAAAGTTAGCACTTAATTGCTGATAATATAAAAATCATAATGTTGTGTTGAAAATTTGATGCTAAATATTATATATAAAAAATAAATTATAAAATTCTGCATCAATTTTTTTGGCGCAAAGAGTATAACATTGCGTTGACTTTTTGACGCAAACTAATTAATTCTCGCATAAAAGTTTTGGCACAATTTTATGTGGGACTATAGCATCAAATATGATGCAATGTTTTCAATTTGCGTCGAATATTCGACGCAAAATGTATTACGTAAAAAAATTGATGAAATCTGTAGATCTTATTAGGTCAAATTTCCCCCTAATTCTTCCCTTTCTTCCCTCTCCCCTCTCTCAATCAGAGCCGCCTACTCCCTCCCCCATCTCCCCCTCCCACTTCATCTCTCCTCTGGCCTCCTCCTCCCACTGGCCTTCTCCCTCTCCCGGCCTTTCCCTTCCCTCGGTCGGCCCATTCCCTCCCCCGGCCTTCCCTCTAAACCACTTCCTCCCCTGACCTCCCCCCGACCTCCTTCCTCCCCGACCTTCTCTCTCCGTGGCCTTCCCCTTACCTGGTCGGTCCACTCCCTCCCCTGGCCTCCCCCTCCCCCGATCGGCCTACTCGGCCCACGCCTCCCCCGGCTTCCTCCTCCCACCGGTGTCCTCCTTCTCCGACCTCCCTCCTGCCTCCTCCTACCACCGGTCTCCTTCCTCCCGATTGGTAATTTCTCTCTCCCCCTTTATTATTTATTTTAATAGTTTTCTATTAGATACATTTTCTTTTATTAGGTGTTTTTCTTTCCTTCTTAGTAGTTTATTTGTTAGTATTAGCTTCTTTATTAGGATTTTTGGATGCTCATGTTATTAGAGTTTAGGCTGGATTTGTTATTAGTCATTGAAACCATGTACCACATGCTAATACGATACTATTGATTAGGTTAAAACTTGTTTATATGATCTCATTGAAATCATGTACCATTTGCTAACATGCACACGAACACAGACACGGATAACAGGACACGGAATATAGACATAGACATGTTTATGAAGCACGGACACGGATAAAGAGGGGCACAAATACATACACAGACACAGACACAAAAATGGGCACAGACAGGGACACGAACACAGATAAGTTTTTGAAGCACGTACAGGTACATGAGACACGGGTGTTAGACACGACGCAGACATGACGCGGACATGCATGGATAAAGGACACAGCAAAATCCAAAAAAGTGAACATAAGTGTCAGACACGACACGGATACATGACATGACATAAACTATAAAATATCATAAGTTTATAACAAAATTAAAAATAAATATCATAATTTCACAAGTAATCCTACACAAATTTGAATCAATTACCTGACCCAATAAACCCTAGATACTCGTTCAACAAACAACATATATTATTTGTCTTATAAATTCTCTCTGATACAAACAACTTGAGAATCTTGAACATGTGGCTTCATAGACCTTTTGTTCACAGTAAGAGCTAATTTGTATTGTTAGTGGTTATTACAAGTAATGTGCGATAGTTGTTGAATTATCTATTTAGAAAAGTTTGAGATTACATTATAAACTTGGACACCGTATACGTGTTGTGTGTATTTTGACTGATATTTTGGTAGTAGTTTTTTTTTGTTCTCCGAGCCACAACTATCCTATGTGGACTAGAGAACACGAGGGAGCTGCTATTGAAATTTAGTTAAAATATATAAAACACGTATATATCCCTAACTATACAGTGTAATTTTGGACGGGATAGGACCTATTACCCTTAATTGAATCATTACTATGACATTCCATAAACTCAAAACTCTAACTGAAATCTAAAACATTTATCCTAACCTAGACCTAACCCTAATCACAATATACAGCTAATTAATATATTTACTATTTGTTGTGTAACAGTGCCTATCCTTCAATAAACAATGAAGTGGGACATGAGTTTGGTACACTTGGAGAAAACAAAAATAAAATACAGACAAAGATGTGAAGAGTTTATAGAATGGTCTTTCGGTCAATATTCCATTAATGATAAAATAAATTGTCCGTGTAGGGATCATTAGAACAAAAAAAGCTTTACAAGGACAACGTGGCTTTCCATTTACAAACTAAGAGGTGGTATCAAGATACCATTTTCAACGCAATATAGGATGTTCATTGTATTTTTAGAACAAAAATTTTGATATTCTGCATAATTTTGGAAGCAGACCACAAATTGCATCGAAAATGTCAATTTTTTATGCAATTACAGGATATTCAGTGTATTTTAAACCAAAATTTTTTAAAATTTAGTAATTTTGAAAGCAGACAAATTACATCAAATTTAGTTATTCAATGCAACAATTAGATAATTAAACAAATCATAATTATATATTTTACATCGATTTTTTGTTGAAAATTGAAAATTAAAGATTTATTTTTGTCCAATTGCGCCGAATATTTAGCACAATATGTAAATATTGCGTCAAAATTTTGACGCTATATTTATAATTCATAGAAATTACATAATTCTGAGAAATATAGATCAAATATTTATAATTCATAGAAATTACATAATTCTGGGAAATATAATTTCCGTCAAATTTTTGACGCAATATTTACATATTGCGTCGAATACTCGACACAAGCATTGTGTTGAGGGTTTTTGTGTCGACGTTTTTTGACGCAAATATTTGACGCAACTGCAAAATTTTTGATGCAAAATGACCGAATTCGACGCAAATATTTGACGCAATTTGACAGATATTCTAGTAGTGAGTGGTGACGGCCTTGAACCTGCAGAGTTGTAGCATACTCGCTCCTTACACTTGCTTTTGTATGAGCTTGTCCAGATCTTAGACATGGACGAACTCCTCGATTTTTCTTGGAGAATGATCAAGGTATATCTTTCGTGCGGGGATGAAGAAAACTCGACTTGTTGTCGGATTGCTCTGATGGAGTTGGGGAGGTTGTTCTGTAATGCCTCTGACTTTGAGATTGCTCGCCGCCTGTGCCCTCTGTGATATAGGCCTTTCACATAATGAAAGCGGTACTTGGGTGTTCTGGAGGGCTGTGATCTAGGCGAAGAGTTGGTTGTTTAGGTATTTCATTTTCTTTTGTTCTCGGGTCATGCTTTCTAGATCTTGCTCTGCTTGCCCCCATTCACGGTCGAACAGAGCTTGCTTCTTGGCCAATTCCTCCTTCATTCAGCTAGAGGAGCTAGGCTTAGTAAGTTGACGACGGGTGGATGTCTCTGGTTGCTTCCTGCAAAGGCATGGAGATAGTATCTTCTGCGATAGGGCTGAGGTTGTGAGAGAATAATGTCCTTAGCAGTGGTAGCAGATTTGCCCTTAGAGGTGTCCCCTTTACTGATGGTTGGCTATTTTTTCAGGGTCATGACTTGTTGGAGAGACTTTTTGAGGAGGGATTTGGTAGGAGAGAAATATGAGCGTTTGGACTCAAATCTCAATGAAAGCACTAAAAATGTAAGGATAAATTCCTAAAAGGAATTTATCTACACTTCAAATTGTAATTGGATCTAAGAGCGAGTGAAGTGAGTAGAAGAAATAATCACAAAAAATCAGGTTTTATGTGGAAACCCAATTTGGAAAAAATAACAGGGGGGAGGGGAGAATTCACTATTTTCAGAGGATTACAGTGAATTCTACAACGATCAACTCTCTTCTTCTAACTAGATCTCCCTAGTAAAAAAGTTGATCCCCTTAGATGTCCCCTCTCGATATCTATATATTCGGGGGTTGCTGTTGATGGTGCGAGTCATGCGAGATTCAATAACAACATGATCTATAGGCTGCGATCTTTCATAATGGCCTAGATTGTGTTGTTGATTGTGGGAGTGATATCTGATACTTTCTGCAACAGCTCGCATGGGAAAATAGGGATCGTGGACCATGTTTGAAATATGAACTCACATGGTGGCGCAAAGGACTCCACAAACATAGGCGGGATTTGATGGAGTCTGTTGCGGAGGTTGTCTCGCTCAAGTCGGGAGAGCTGACTTCGGGAGGACGAACATCCTTGGTAAAGATGATTTCCTCGAGAGAAGAAAACAGCCTTGGAAATGTTCCGGATTGCTGCTCTTACTTGGAGGTTTTCCTTGCGAGTGTCTTCAGAAAATTTTGATGGCGAGGGATGTTTGTAAATCATGAAAACCAAAAAAAATTAGAAATCGAAAGATCGAAACAGATAACCAAAACTCAAATTTGTAGTTTAAAATCCCATCATATGATGAAGTGTCATTTTAAAGTCAAGAATGTTCAGAGTTTGGTTCAATGTACCATGCAGCACTAGGGCTAACAGGTGATGTCCACGAGGAGATATGCGATAGAAGATTTTTGGTATTGTACTAAAAATTTTGTTGTTTTTCTATTTTTGAAAAGAAAAAGGAAATAAGAAAGAAGAAAAATAGTTATGTTGGATGGTTAATAAAATGGAAAAGAAGATTGTAAAGCGAAAACGAGATGGCGAATAAAGCTAAAAACTAAAAGTGAAAGAAATAAAGTAGAAGAAGTTTGGAAGAATTTCAAGAGAGTGAGTGTTTAAAAAGTGAAGAAAGAAAGTTTTAAAGAGAGAAATAATTTTGTTTGTGTTTTCAAAAGAGAAGGAACATGGCTAACTAATCTTCTAAAATCCATTAACATATTAACCCTTTGGAGTTCATGCCTCAAATTGAATCATTGGCAATTGGTCACCTTGTAAAGAATTTCTTATGAGATTGCTTGAGCTTTCTAGACTTGGTATATGGATGCCTCAAGTGTTCGTTTGCTCTCTTGCATAGTGTTCAAGCATGGATCATGAGATGGAATCGGTGTTGTTCATAACAAGGCTAGTAGGTATATTACCCCATCAAGGCTATTGTGAAATAAGCATGAGATAAAAATCAATAGCATATAATCTTGTTAGCACAATAACAAAAAGAACAACACTACTCTTGCATGAACAAAGAACACTCCAACTTGAATAAGTAAAGCAAGATAGAAATCAAGTTAGAGTTAGATCTAGGTTAATACAAGAGTTAGTGTAAGAACCCCCCTCTTTGATCCATCAATGACTCTTGTAAAATTGCAAGGCACTAAACATTAGGTATCAATAGAACATTTGGGTGATTCAAATGCAAGTTAGAAATTAGCTCTCAACATCATAAAAAATCAAGAACACTTGCCAGAAGCAAGGTTTACAAATGATACATCTATGATTCACTTGAGATAATGAACACCTAAATTGGATTAGTTGTTAATGAGTTAGAGATTAGTTAGCCATGAATGAAAAGTTATCTAGACATTGTAAAGGAAAACACAAAATCAAGCATAGTTACAAAGTACACTAAGAGAGTAAATTTCATAAATTGAAAACTTGAATCACTAGAAAGCAACCAAAAAAGGAGTAGGAGATAGCAATGCAAAACTTGTATTGATGTCACCAATGCAGGAATCCACACACACACACACACACTCTCTTTTTGGATCTAATCTAGAGCTAGAAATAGAATTCAAAATAACACAAAAATACTAAAGAGAAACCTAGTGAAAATCCTTTCTTTTTCAGCTCTCTGGCCTCTGGACCACCCTGCAGCATTTATAGGCATCTAGGTAACTAGGTTTGATGGGACGAGGACAGGTGTCAAAATTCCAGACCATTGGCAATGATCCAGCATGCAAATGCGAAAAGGCCACATTTGCGTGGCCAGATCAGAGCATATGGCTCTGATCTTTTGGCCACTCTCTTATAGCTTCTAAAAGCGTTCAGAGACTGTCAGTCTTCAGAGTTTATTTTTTTATTCTCTGCAGAATAGGCTTAAAATCTGGACCTCAATTTGGATCTAAACTTGGATCTTCTAGAATAACTTGGGTGCAAGAAATCTATGATAATTCCCCATAAATAGCAAAAATCAGCTATAATTTCCATTAAGGCCCTCTTAGTATGACATCTGCACAAATGAAACAAAGCACGGTTACGTAGCAGAGTTTTATAAAAAAATAGGTGGGAAAATATGATAATAAAATGCAGAAATGATTACTAATTACACCCCCATACCTATGTTTTGCTCGTCCTCAAGCAAAACATAAAAACTAAACTAAGATTATTGGACCACTTTTGTAGGGCACGCGACTACATTGAGCATGTGCAGCATACCTTTAAACCACTAGGTTTGCTGATTGGTCACTAATATTGCACATTTATTATCATATTCTCATACTTATTATAGAATAAACTCTATTTTTTTCTAATTAAATGTTTAATTTATTTGTAGGCCTATTTCTAAAGCAAAGTGAAGAGAAATGAGCCCAAAAGCCCATCAAATTCTGAATTAAATTAGAATTAATTCAAATTCAATAAATCAGGGCAGATCAGGTCGGTTCAGATTGGTTGAAAATCAGTTAGAATAATCCCTACAAATCGATCGGTTGAAGCCAAGGATCAAAGGCCATTTCGTCAAAATTTCGGACTTATACTGCAAATCCAGCTGAAGATAAAGATAAATCGAAAAGCCAGGGAGCACCACCAACAAGGTGTGGCCACCTGGCCACACCCTGGCCGCGAAAACTGTGGCTTCTCACACCTCTCTCCTCTGGGTTTTTGCCTATAAAAGGCAGGATTTTCACTAAAAATGGGACGACCATGCAGAGATAGGATTTACTCTAGTTTTTCATTCTTTGTAGTATAGGTTTTAATTTTTCTTTTCATGTAATTTTTAGCTTTAATTTATGTATATCAGAGGAGATCAGAGTTTCATAGGAGAACGAGAAAGAAGCTTGTGCTGAGAGTGACACCGGTATAAGATTTCCTTCTTTTCTCTTATTGTTATAAATGTTGGCCCAGAAGCCTTCCACTCTAGTTTTGATGATGATTAACTCATGTAGTTATGTTTACTAATAATCTTGTGATGTTTAGTTTCAGATCTTTAATCAAGATATTAGTTGGTGGTTAGCTTCGACAAAGGAGTTCGAAGCTTTCACATGGTGATTCAAGAGCCCGAGCATCAAGATCATATATAGCACTCGTTGGAGTCAAGCTCGGTGGATCATCGGTTTGGATCGAGTCAACTTGAAGACAGAGTTCGTCAAGAAGATCTCGGTACCAAGTTTAGTTTTGTGTTTAGATCCATTTGTAAAGACTAGATAGTGTGATATGCTCAAGTTCACAATACACACACGTTTCATGTTTTGGATTCGGTTTTTAGTTTAACCGATATTGGTTTTTATGAATAGTTAGATCAAAACAAGTTTACATGGTTTAAATGTATATTAGATATATTATATATACATGCATGCTTCAACTTCTTAGACAAACTTATTTTGATATGCCTATTCATAAGTTTTGTGTTTTGGTATTTTTAACAAAACATATTTGGAATTAAAGTCAAAAACATGGATATGTATATGTTTCATGTATATTGGATTTCTATCCATATGCAACATGCTTCAAAATGGTTAAGTATCATGTTTTTGTATTTGGATGAGTTTTAGTCTAAACGAATTTTCATTTGAAAAATCCAAGTTTGGAAAAATACGATTTTTGGTTTCGGTAATTTTTCCATAACACAAAAATGGTTCAATATGTTTGATATTTGTGTTGAAATTTTTAACACATGTTTGTATATCATATATAATGTTAGAAACTATTTTTGTGGAATTTTAGAAGATTTATGGGAATTTTTAGAATTATTAAAAATAAGTTTTTTTGACCAAGATTGCCTTCTGTCAGGCTCTGGCGGTCGACCGGGCCGGTCGATCAGACCCAGAGTCGGTCGATCGGGACGGTCGACCGACGTGCACAAACTTGTGCACGTTGGCCGGGTGATTAGTCTACAATTTTGCATTATTATGTCGCATTCTCTCACAGATTTATGAATAAATTGTCGTCTAAATCGTGTTTTGGTCTTAATTGCAGGTAAATCCAAAGTTCAAGGACAAAGATGGAATAAGAGCTTAATTCTTCCCAATTTATGGTAATTAATCCCGCATTACTTGGAGGCCAAGCAAAGGATCTCTAGAACATGCATTGAACCTAGACTCCTGCGCTGTCAGACGAATATTCGGGCGAAAGTACCAGAAACGGGATATACCCTGAACATTCCCGAAGCCAGCCGGAGCCCCTGACGAAATCCAGTGACCTAACTCTCTGGAATTGCCGCGGATCCGCGGCAATCCTTGAGGATACGCGGCATTCCAGTGGAGCCACGCGTCGATTTTCGACGCGTGGCCCCGTCTCGTCTTCTGGAGCCTTCTTCTGCCTATAAATAGACCTGTAGTGGCCCAAACCGAGGGCAGTCTTCGTTTTTAGGAGTAGGTCCAGATTTTAGTGTAGTGTAGGTGAGTGTTTTTCATTTCTTGTATTTTTCATTTCTTTTTCTTAGATCATTGTAGTAGGGCTGAGTGATTTCTAGAGAGAGAGATAGCAAGGGATTGATGTAATAGAGAGTGACACTCTATGTAAAGATGCCTCCTTTCTCTTCCAATGTAATCTCCTTCACCTTCTACATGATTTCTTGCTAGTTTTTCTTCTCATGGCAATCTAACTACTAACCACTAACCATCTAACCACTTACTTGATAATCCACATGAATCGGGTTGCCTCTACAAGGCCTTGTTCTTACAAGAGCCATTGATGACCAAAGATGATGGGTTCTAACATCTAACTTGCTAACTTGCTAACTTGCTAACCAAGCTAACTCTCTTTTATTTCATGCTCTTTTATTTCATGCTAGTAGTGTAATGAGTGATGCTTGTAATAGCTTGTTCTTGATGCAATGTTTTGATTGTGAAGAACCATCCATGAGCCATGCTTTGTATCGTCTCTTGGAGCCAAGGATTGTGATGGCCGAGGATCAAAATGTGAGGCAACTATCTCGAAGAGGTTAGCATGGTTGGTGGAGTATTTAGTAGTTAGTAGCCATGAGTTTTCTTTTAGTTTGTTTTAGAAACTATTTCCAATCTTCTTTTATCATTTTTTCCATCGTTGTTTTCATCGTCTTCTTAGTTCATCTTTGTTTCATTTCTTTTTCTATTTTGTTTTCCAACTCACTCTTCTATTTTGTTTTCTTCGCCGTTTTCATCGCCTTCCTCACCTACCACATTCTGGATTTCATTTTCTTTTCCTTTTCATTCTCTTTATCATTCTTTCAACAAAGAAGAATTGTTAACAAATAACGGGAATAGAGACTGTTAATGCTTCTATCGCCTCCCTTCCCTGTGGATTCGACCCGTTGAGCCAATGCTATAACGGAAGTATCGAGGGTACATTAACACATTCGAGCTTTTCATAGATTTCACATAATACGCGTTTTTGAGTGCTAGTTCCCGCCCCGATCAAAATTTTGGCGCCGTTGCCGGGGAAGGGAATGGTTTTGATATCACGTTTTTGTTAACATTGTCTTCTCTGTTTTGGTGTGCAGGGCAACATTTACAGGTGCTTAACATTGCAGAATAAACGCTAGCTTTGCTTCTCCCTGCTCTAGAAAGCAGGGCGCCAGATTTTGAACAAAAGCCGCGGATCCGCGACATTTGCCGCGTAAACGCGGCCTGTTTGTGAAAATTGTATCTGTTGTTATTCTGGGATGTGTGAATTGTAATAGCTAGTGGATTTTTACTGCTATCTTTCTTGCTGTGATTGCCTACACACCATAAAAATAAAAGAACTAAAATACAGTATTTGGACGCTTTTAAAACGGTTTAGACATTTGCATTTAGGCACGTGTCAATTCAATTCCAATATACTGTATTTTGTTTTGTTGTTGTGATCTGGATGGAGATGTACATATGGCATTGCATATAGCATAGGACAAACACGTGGGTGATTTATTGCTTTGTGTTACATTCTTGTCTATATTGCACACTTGCACGAATTGAACTTAAGGGCAAAACCCATATAAGATAAGGTGGGGATTTCATTACACGTCCTTAGCCCAAAAATCATCTCCCCACTCACACAACCCAAGCCCTAATAAAATTGGAATAGACGTTGGACCCTAGGGACATTTCATCTAGGTCTAGGTCAACCTTCCTATTGGCTTGGTTTTGATTTTTCTCTTCTTTTTGTTTGTTGTTTGATTTTTCTTTTTTGTTTGTGATTGTTTGTGAAATGGCATTCAATAATAACAATTCTTTCAATCCGAACATGAATCCATATTTCACACCAACTCCATTTTATTCGGATAATTCCAACCTTGCATTTTACAATATGCACCAACCAAATACACCGGGTTGGCCTTATCCGAATCAATACAACCCTTACCCACATTTTTATGACTATAATTTCCAAAATAATTTCAACTCGTCACAGAGTCAATGGGGATTCACGTACCCCGAGTCAAATTTCCAACCTCCTTGTCCACCATATCCACCTCGTCCACAATTTACACAATATTCATTCCCCGATTTCGCTTCCTATACTCCTTTTTCTGGACCTCCCATTAAAGAAAAATCTGAGTCACAAAGGAGTATAGAAGCCAATCTACAAGAGGCCGAGCAACATCTTCAGGAAACATTGACCTCTCCAATTCCACCACATTTTCAAGATAC
This sequence comes from Agave tequilana, assembly GCA_038442645.1. Lineage (NCBI taxonomy): Eukaryota > Viridiplantae > Streptophyta > Magnoliopsida > Asparagales > Asparagaceae > Agave > Agave tequilana. The sequence continues at coordinate 45,979 of JAVJIF010020712.1, forward strand.
ATACTCAATTCCACCGGTCCAAAATAGATTACCATCAATTTTGGAAATGAGTATGCGTGAGTCCAAATAAAAATCAACAAATCTGATGGACTCACAATTTCACCACCAATTCCAAAACAACATTTCATCTTTACAACAAAATGATGAACCTATCAATTATGTAAAGATGCTTGAAGCCATGACTCAGGCTCAAAATGAGCGTAATCGTGACATAGATATAATGGTCAAAAGTCTCCGTTCTTATCGTTTGACCATTTCTGATAGAGCCAAAGAGTCAGGTTGTTTTGGAAATCAAGATTCAATTTCAGAACACCCACCTGAACTTGTCCAAACTCCAGATCCCATTGACATTTTGGCAAGTTATCCTTTTCCTGAAATTGAACTTGAGCATGAATAAGATCATGATCCACAAATTAGTGATTCAATTCTATTTCCTGATTCAATTATGACTCCGGTGTCTTCACCTGATTTCACTCCTTTTTCTGAGTCAGTATTGGATCCAGTGCCAGTTCATTGTGAAATTGAATCACCAATCATTCATGATGATCATATTGAACTTGACCAATTTCATACTTTTGAAAGTCCCATTGATAAATTGGCAAGTTCTCATTTTTGTGGAATTGAACTCAATGAGGAATGTGACTTTGATCCTCAAATTTGTGATCTGGTTCAAATTCTTGAATCACTATTGACTCCTGTGTTGTTACCTGATTTAAGCAACATTTTAGAGTCAGTTTTGATTCCTATACCTGTCATTCCTGAACTTGAATCACCACTCTTAGAAAGTCACATTCCATCATGGGGAAATGATTGTGGACTTGAGCTTCATTTTCTTGATTTGGACCCACTTTCTGAGCCGATCTTGACCCCCGAACCTCTACTTGATTTAAGTCTTTTTCCTGAGTCGATATTAGTTCCTGTGCTTCATGAGTCCAAATCAATCATTCCATTCTGGGACAAGGGCTTTGATAAGTTTGACTCCGAAATTATTTTGAAATTTTGGAAATTGAATGGGGCAAAATTTTTAATAAAAATCATTCATGCATACATCATTATAGTGGGTTGTATTATGGAGGTTTCTGATGGGTTCCTCCGGACTCCACGCAAGAATGATTGGGCCGCCTTTCGTGGACCAATCAGGCCGCCACCGGAACCACCACCTTGAGGTGATTTTTCCTTCCCTCTCTATTTGTTTCATGCATACATACATCACGATGCATTGAGGACAATGCATGAGATAAGTGTGGGGGAGGGTTTACTAACATAGAGTTTTTAGATTTTCTTTCTTTTACACTTCTTTTAGGATACTTTTTAGAAATCTTTTCGTATAGGAATTTTCTCTTCCTTTAAAAACTTTTTGATATAAGAGACAAAGTTTTGATCTATTTTTAAGAAAATTAAGATGATCTTAGAAATTAAGGAAGCCTTAATTATGACATCTTAAACCTAGTTGACATAATGGATCTTGTTTAAAATTATAGGCTAAGTAAGAAAAATTGGGGAGATATTTTTATCTTGAATTTTTTGCCTTAGATAGTATGCACTTCACACTTACACATTTTTGGGATGGAAACAAAGACCAAAAATGTCATGAATAAAAAAAAGAAAAATATATATATATATAAAACATCACTTATTAAGCTGGATAACTATGCCTCAAGAAGCATGATTATTCACGCCTAACAGTGATCAAAAGAATAAATAATCCCCTTTAGTTTTGTGGCCTTGTTTACTTGAGTCCTTAAACCCGAGGGATGTTTTCTCATCTGGTGCCCTAGGACTGTCTGGTTTGGGAGTCATCGGTTATAGGCTCGCTACATGGGTAAACTAGAAAGCCTAAACTAAGGGAAGAAGAAAAAAAATAATTAAATAAATAATATATATATTAATAAATGGCTTTATGGTTGGAGTTGAAATCCAAGAAATCTTCACTATTACAAAGTGCATATTATCTAGGTTTTATGAAAGATAAAGTATTCAATCCAATTTTGAATTCTTACCTTAATTGAAGATAAGATCCTGCATAGAGACTAAGTTTAAGAAAGAATGATTTTTGGTGGACTTATGACCTTAGATCACTTATATTTTTGCAAAAATAGTTTAAAAACATGTCTCTCTTTCAAAATGTGTTTTCAAAATACTAACATTTGTCTTCTTTCTTTATGGATTTTGTGGGTGCAATCCGCTGAAAACCCTCAGGAGACAACACTCCTCCTCTAGGGTAACCTAGAGGTTTAACGGCTGTTGCACACGCTCAGTGCAATCGCGTCACCTGCAAAAGTGGTGTAATAACCCTTGTAGTGTAGTTTTCTTTTCTTGTTTTGCTCGGGATGAGCAAAAGAATAAGTGTGGGGGTGTGATTAGTCTACAATTCTGCATTATTATGTCGCATTCTCTCACAGATTTATGAATAAATTGTCGTCTAAATCGTGTTTTGGTCTTAATTGCAGGTAAATCCAAAGTTCAAGGGCAAAGATGGAATAAGAGCTTAATTCTTCCCAATTTATAGTAATTAATCCCGCATTACTTGGAGGCCAAGCAAAGAATTCTCTAGAACATGCATTGAATCTAGACTCCTGCGTTGTCAGATGAATATTCGGGCGAAAGTACCAGAAACGGGATATACCCTGAACATTCTCGAAGCCAGACGGATCCCCTGACGAAATCCAGTGACCTAACTCTCTGGAATTGTCGCAGATCCGCGGCAATCCTTTAGGATACGCGGCATTCCAGTGGAACCACGCGTCGATTTTCGACGCGTGGCCCCGTCTCGTCTTCTGGAGCCTTCTTCTGCCTATAAATAGACCTGCAGTGGCCCAAACTGAGGGCAGTCTTCGTTTTTAGGAGTAGCTCCAGATTTTAGTGTAGTGTAGGTGAGTGTTTTTCATTTCTTGTATTTTTATTTCTTTTTCTTAGATCATTGTAGTAGGGCTGAGTGATTTCTAGAGAGAGATAGCAAGGATTGATGTAATAGAGAGTGACACTCTATGTAAAGATGCCTCCTTTCTCTTCAATGTAATCTCCTTCACCTTCTACATGATTTCTTGCTAGTTTTTCTTCTCATGGCAATCTAACTACTAACCACTAACCATCTAACCACTTACTTGATAATCCACATGAATCGGGTTGCCTCTACAAGGCCTTGTTCTTGCAAGAGCCATTGATGGCCAAAGATGATGGGTTCTAACATCTAACTTGCTAACTTGCTAACCAAGCTAACTCTCTTTTATTTCATGCTCTTTTATTTCATGCTAGTAGTGTAATGAGTGATGCTTGTAATAGCTTGTTCTTGATGTAATGTTTTGATTGTGAAGAACCATCCATGAGCCATGCTTTGTATCGTCTCTTGGAGCCAAGGATTGTGATGGCCGAGGATCAAAATGTGAGGCAACTATCTCGAAGAGGTTAGCATGGTTGGTGGAGTATTTAGTAGTTAGTAGCCATGAGTTTTCTTTTAGTTTGTTTTAGAAACTATTTCCAAACTTCTTTTATCATTTTTTCCATCGTTGTTTTCATCGTCTTCTTAGTTCATCTTTGTTTCATTTCTTTTTCTATTTTGTTTTCCAACTCACTCTTCTATTTTGTTTTCTTCGCCATTTTCATCGCCTTCCTCACCTACCACATTCTGGATTTTATTTTCTTTTCCTTTTCATTCTCTTTATCATTCTTTCAACAAAGAAGAATTGTTAACAAATAACGGGAATAGAGACTGTTAATGCTTCTATCGCCTCCCTTCCCTGTGGATTCGACCCGTTGAGCCAATGCTATAACGGAAGTATCGAGGGTACATTAGCACATTCGAGCTTTTCATAGATTTCACATAATACGCGTTTTTGAGTGCTAGTTTCCGCCCCGATCACCGGGTACTTGAGCCGGTCGATCGCGCGGTCGACCGACTGCAAGCCCCCCACTCTCAGGTGGGGGCGATCGACCGGACGGTCGACCGTAAGCAAGGCACGGTCGACCGAGTAGTCGACCAGCCAGAGAGCAAAGTTGCTCTCTGGATTGGGACGGTCGACCGAGCGGTTGACCGCTAGCTTCCAACGGTTAAATTTTTGACCATTGGCGGTCGACCGCCAGCTGCCAGATCCGATCAATGGCTAGTTTTCTTTGGAGGCCTATTTAAACCCCATTTGTATGGGATTTTCACGAAGATTTTTAGAGCCAAAAATTCCTACTCTATATTGTTTATTCCAGCAAGTTTTCAAAAAGTTTTTGGTGCTTAAAGAGTTCATCTTTATTTGTTTCAAAAGGGTTTGGAAAATTCAAGAAAACGGAAAAGCTTTGGGATTGGTTTTTTTTTCTTCATTTGATTCTTATCCTAGTTATTTTCCCAATAGTTTTCTTTGAGTTTTTGATTTCCAAACACTTATTTTCCTCACTTGAGCTATATCTACTATCCTATTCTATAGGATCTTTATTTGTGGGAAAATTGTTTGTGGTCTTCGTAACCACCAATTTGTAAATCTCTTTCTTTGTGGATATCCCTCTTTGGTAGAGGTTGATTTGGGTTGTGGTTTGCTCCCTCTTTAGTAGGGGTTGAGGTTGTGGTTTACTCTCTCTTGGTGAGGTAGAGTTGGTGTTAGATTTGTATCCCTCTTTGGTAGAGGTGGATTGTGGTTGTTTGGCTAAGGGCCTACCCCTCTTGTGTGAGGTGGTGATTAAATTTTCCTTGGTGGAGGTTGTATTGGTTGGATTGGTTGAGTTCGGTACTCCGATCTTCGGTAGACATTTATATTGCCTCGGTTGAGGTTGTATTGGTTGAGAGAGGAGTTCGATACTCCTAGTGGATTGGAAATCCTTCTCGGTGAAGGCGGGGATGTAGAGCTCGGTGCTCGAACCTCGAAACATATCTTGTTATTTGTGTTTGATCCATTGACTCTTACTCTCTCTCTCTTTTAATTGTGCCTTGCATTTATTCATATTGGTCATCATATATTATATGCTTGGTTTGTTTGTGTGCCTCACTTGTGCCTAACGAAGAGAGCTTCATATAGCGCCTCAACTCTTATTCAGAGGAATCAAAAGGAGTTAGTCCAGAGCCCTTCATGGGGAATTCGGCTACACTCATTGGTTGCACAAAGTGTTATTGCAATTAGTTTTTATTTCCGCATTTAGTACATTAGATTAGCGGTACACCTATTCACCCCCCTCTAGGTATATGCTTTCAATTGGTATCAGAGCCTACGGTCCTGATATTTGGTTTAACCACCTAGGAGTGTGACCTTAGTTTTCTAATCTATCATTTGCATTTTGCACGTATATTTGTTTGCACACACTCATGGATTGCTTGTCACCTCCCATGTTTGATGTCTCAACATTGACATGTGAAAATTTAGGATGTCCATGTATTTGAAAATCCTAGGCTTGCATGTTTTCCTTGCCGCTACCAAGAAATGCTATCTTGGTAATCGCAATCATATAAGGGCCAATACACTTGCCCTTGAGGCTATTAGAAGCACGCTTAACAAAGATTATCTTATGCTTGTTTCTAACTATGATTCCGCCTTTGCAGTGTGAAACAAATTGACTTCCTCCGAGCTTCAAATGCCCAACATCATGGAGGATGAATCTAGTGGAGAATCCGAGCCACAATGCTTTATGGTCCAAGGGAATTACTCCCTTGAGGTATATTCAGAATCTCAATTATATTGTGATGATGCTAGTTCTTCTAGTAATGAGCATGTTGATCCTAATACTTTAAATGAAGAACTTTTTATAGTTTGTGAAAAATTGATAGAAAAATATAATCTTTTGAAAAAGAAGAGTTTTGAACTTAATAAAGAAAATAAGGATTTATGTTCAAGACTTGATTTGGTTTTGCAAGATAAAGAGGAGATTTCTAATGAAAGAGATTCATTGAAGTCTAAGCTTGACCTTGCCTTAAAACTGAATGAAGTTTTGAAAAATAAAAATGATTGTGAAATAATTTTGAAGAAAAATAAAAACTTGTCTTCAAAAGTTAACTTTGTTTTAAAGGAAAATGATTCATTAAAAATGAAAATTGCTTCTATTTCAAAGGATTTAGAAATTTGTTTAAAGAAAAATATGGATTCACATGTTTGCCATGCTAGGATAGTTTCACCTAGTTCACCTATTGCATGTTCCACTTCTTCTTTAATTAAAAGTGATATATCTATGCTTAAGAAGAATATGGATTGTTTGGGCTCCACTTTGACCCAATGTGTTTTGAGTCATACACGTTTGGAATCTTTGTTTCGAAAGAAACAAATTCCTATTATGCATGCACACCATCCACGGCATACACATGCTCCTCACGGTCACACCCGTTACATGTATGCTCATGTGTACACTTGTACATATTGGGGACGTAAGGGCCACCTTGCTAAATTTTGCTATGATCGTATAAATGATTCTAATTTAGCAAATAAATTTGTTTGGGTTAGAAAAGGTACTAACCCCCATGGACCCTAAAGAGTGTGGGCACCCAAGACCACCCCTATTGTATGTGATGTAGGTGTGGGCTCTCACATGACGTGAGAGTTATGGTGCCTTGAGGTGGATGCGTTCCGAGCTTAAAGATTTCTATTTGGATGCATCACTTTCAAGGGATGTTTGGTGGGAGGACCACCTTGGTTTGGAGAACTAGAGAGGTGCCTTCATCGGTTTTGGTGTCGATCTCTAACTCTCGTTTATATTTGCATGCTTTTCATATCTTTGATTTATAGCATGTCATGTTTTATTGTTCATTATGCCTATTGCATGTTTATTAGAATAGTGATATATATGTTTAGTTATTTGAGACACCAATGTTTTATATGTAAGTTCACCTAGAGGGGGGGTGAATAGGTGATGGCTAATCTAATGGTCACTTAATGCCTAACTATGCAAATAATGCGGAAGCTAAAACAATTATGACCTATTTAAATCTTTTTACACTAAACACTATGTATAACACAAGAGTGTAGCCGAATTCCCTTTGCAAGGCTCTGGACTAAACCCCTCTTGATTCCCCTTGAATGGGTTGAGGTGCCGCGTTGGCTCTCTTGGTTGAATACAAATGTTAGCAACAATCTCACGCAAGTATATCAATTAAGCTCACAATGAATATCTAGCATATAAAGATGAGCACAATAAAAGTATGCAAGATATAACAAGAGACAAAGAGAGTGAGAGAGAAAATAGCAATCGCAAACACAAGGGTATGTTTCGAGGTTCGAGCACACTTGCTCTACATCCCCGCCTTCGACACACGAAGGATTTCCACTATGCAAGATCCCAATGGATCTCTCCTCGGTGCCGCAACACCTACAAGCCCTCAGACTCTCTAGTCCCTTACACACCACAAGCCCACCGGCTCGCCGAGGCCGCACCTCGATCAAAAAGAGTTCGCACCCGAACCCGAAACAACCACGAGCACACTTGCCCGTCTCCTCAAAGTACTAGAATGAAATCTTGGTGATCCAACACTTGATCACCTAACAAAAAGCTCTCACAACACAATCCTATGGATAGATTAGACAATGGATAGCTCAAGTGATTGTGAGAAAGTAAGGATGAAAGTTATGGTGAAAAACTCAAGAAATTCTCTTTTACACTCTTTATAAAAACATCCCTTTAGATAAGAAATATTTGCTCACTATTTTGTGGAGAAAACTCTTCTGAAAGTATGGGAAAAACTGGTTCTAAGAGTCTCTAAAATCTTAGCTCAAAACAATGACAAAAACCCCAATTTATAGGCTGCCAGAAAACTAGCCGTTGGGATTTGTCAGAGCTGCCGGTCGACCGGCCGGTCGACCGCCAACGGTCAAAAATCCGACCGTTGGAGCCTACGGTCGACCGCCCGGTCGACCCAGAAATACAGAGAGCAGAACTCTCTGCTGCGGTCGACCGTCTGGTCGACCGGACAACTGTGCTGCCAGACACGCACAAGTCTGTGCACGTCGGTCGACCGTGGGTCGATCGGACCATGGTGCGGTCGACCGCTCGGTCGACCGGACCAGCCTGTCAGCCAGTTCCAGGTCTGGAAAACTGGTTTAAAATTTTATTTTAAAATCTTTTAACACTTATAAAAATTTCATAAACTTGTTTTAACATTCTATATTGAAAACCAAACTTGTGATAAAAATTTTCAAGACATATATCAACATATTCATATCATTTCAGCGTCTTGCAAATTTTATCAAAAATCAAAACATGTATTTTTCAAACTTGGTTTTCATAACTTCACAAAATATAAAAACAAGATATTTGATTTCATTTTAAAGCATACTGTGTATGGATATGATCCACTACACAATCATAATGTAATATCTATGTTTTTGACATTAAGCTCTAAGCAGGGTTTTGGTTGAAACATATAACTTTGAATACCAAAAACCAAAACTATGTTTTTCCAAAAAGAAAGTCTTTTCTAAATCTGAAAATTCTTTTATGAAAAGACAAGTAAATCAAGAGTGTGTGTGTGATATATACTTGAGCAATCCACCAATTATTCTATCCTTTACATTTTATCTAAAACATAAAAATCTTATACCTAGACACAAGTCTTGATCTTGAAGTCTTCCCTTGAAGTCTTCTCATCTTCTTGACTTGGTCCAAGCTTGATCCAAAAGCTCCTTGGATCACACCGTGCTAGCTCTAAATCTTGACATAATATCCTTTGTGGAGCTATGCACCTACTAAGATCTTGATAATGAATCTGTCACTAATTAAACACAAGATCATTAGTAATCATAACTTCATGAGTTGATCATCATCAAAACTAGGGTGATAGACCATTGGGCCAACAATCTCCCCCTTTTTGATGATGACAAAACTCATGAAGTTATATATGCGTGGATTAAAGTAAAGCTTCAAAGAAGCTCCCCCTTAACTCATGCATAGACATAAATAATAGATATGGCAATGAGGCACATGAATATGTATGCAAATGATGGAGATAAACATGCATCAAATTCTTTTTCTCCTATTTGCAAAACAAAATATATGCATAATTAACAAGGAAGATAAATACTTCTCCCCCTTAAGCAATGAAAACATGCATATACACTCAAATACTTCTCCCCCTTTTGTCACTCATCAACAAAGGGTTCAAAGTAAAATCAAATCAAACAAATTTTACTCTCCCTTTTTGTCAAAAACAAAGAGATCAAGAAGGGGTAATACAAATCAATCAATAAGGATTTATATGCGATATACATTCATGAAGAGGAAGACGCTAAGTTAACTTCCTTACACATATGCATTACATGAAGAAGGGATGACAAGCCCTAACTCACATAACACATATTATGTAATGCATAAGAGGAGATGTGAAGCTCCCCACACACGTATATCATATAAAGAAGAGTTGTCAAGCTCCTCAATTTATAATATACTCAACATGAATCCATATGTAAGAGAGATGTTAAGCTCTCCTTGCATATAGGAAATACAAATCAAAAATTTTGAATTTCTTTTATCAAAACAAATTTTGAACTTTCCTAATAAGACACATTTTGAGATATCAAATCAACATATTTTTTTTTGAATTTTGATATCAATCTTGAAAACATATTGCATAAGCTTTAAGAACAATTGAAGGTTAAATTAAGCTTAGCAAATAGATCACATGTATGAAAAGATAATACCAATGGAAATTGATATAACTTAAATTTGAAAGCATTCATACATACAATCAAAATACGAGTATATAAAAATCATATTGATACCAATTGAAAATATCCAATGATACCAATTGAAGAGTAAGCTTATCATATACTCTACCAAATGAAGAATATGCACTAGTTAATATGAAAATGTTTTAAAAAACTTGTACGAAATCCTTCAAGCAAGGAATAAAGCAAAAATGTCAATTAATCTCAATATTCCTTTAAATCATCACACACATTTATTTTTTATTTTTTTTTAAAAATTATATTTCAAGATATATGTATGTTTGACAACACAATAAGTATACATACATATCTCTTAAACACAATTGAGTCCATATAAATAGATTTGCATTAAAGGCAAATGACTCAAGAGGTATACATGTATATCTTAAAGTTTGGCAAAATACACATATACATGAAATGAAAAGCACATGGTCATAATCCAAAATGGGAATACAAGCTTAAAGATGTAATGATCATCAAAACTAAGCAATACAAGTACATCTAATGGGTTCAAATAGGCATTCAAGCACAAATATAAATAGATTTATTTGTGGCCCACAATATGTACAAGTATAAATCCTAGTGTTGACAAGACTAACATTTAAACTAATATTCAAATCATGAAGCACCAAATAAATTTTGAGAAAAATAGAATCATGTGTCTATCTTAATATAAGAATAGATAACTAGTATTAATTGTTTTTGAAAAACTAGTTAAAGATCTTTCAAATATATCAAATCATATATTTTTCATAAAACATAACTAGATACACAAAAATTTAAACACTCATGGTCTATAGAGCTCAAAATATTTTTAACAAAAGTGTGAGTGTTAAATGACCATGTAAATAGCATTTTATGAAAATAGTTAATGAAGCTCAAAAGATCAAAAGTCACATTTTTAACAAAACACACGAAATCATTTTTCATCAAAAACACTAATCTTCATGGTATATGTATGATTAATCCAATCCTAACAATACACATACATATCCCAAATCTAAGAGTCTATTAATGATGTTTGCATGAAGGCAAGAGACTCATGGTATACATGTATATTTATTAGATTTGAATTAAGAATATATATACATGAAGTAAAGCAAACAAATAAGGCAAAACATGTATAAAAGAGAATCATCAAAACTAGTCTATACATATGTATATAGTGGATACAAATGAGCATGAAGTTCAATTATATATGAATCAATTGTAATTCATTATTTGTATATGTATAAATGCAAGTTTGACACATTCTACATCTAAGCATGTAAATACCACATGAAGCACCCAAAAATATGAACATGCTATATGATATATGAAATTAAAAGCATGTACATAAAAAGTAGGAGTTTAGAAATTGTTACCAACTCCAAAGCTCCAAATATGGTGGTTGTCCCACCAAAACTCCTTGATAGAGATGCATTCCAAAAGTATGTCCATCATATCCAAGTGCATCCACTACCAAGGCACCAATCCTCTCACGTCTTGTGAGAGCCCTCACCTACATCAAAAGCAAATGGTGGGGGTTTTGGTACCCATATTTTCTTGGGTCCTTTGGGGGTTAGTCTTGTTGTAAGGCACCCAAAATTTCTTATTCTTAGCAAAATTAAAATGATCTAATCTATCATAACAATATTTTGCTAAATGGCTTTGCGGCCACAATGTGTACATACGTACACCTTAGTATGCTTATGTGTAGGAGTGTGATCATGTTGTGCAACATAAGCAAATGCATGGTTATGATGTGCATGAATGTGTGGAGTTTGTTTCTTTGAAAACATTGACTCCAACCTAGAATGATTAAAAGCACAAGAGTTCAAAGTGGAACTCAAACCATCCATTTTATTTTTCAAATCTTTAATCTCATTAGTGGTGGCATGAAAAGAATGATGAGATAAAGAATCATTTTTCTTTTCTTTTGTGAAACAAAATCCTTTTCTTTTTCACAAATTTTCTTTTCAAAGATTTATTTTCTTGAAAAATAACTTCTCTTTGTTTTTTCACCAAATCAATTTTTTTTTCAAAGTAGTGTTCCCTTCACATAAATCATTCAATTTAGAAAGCAAGGAACCATTCTCATTTTTCAAATCTTTATTTTCCTTTTCTAAGCATGCCATTTTATTTTCTAATGAATCCTTTTCATTAAGCATGGCATCAAAATTCTTTTCAAATTTTTATTATCTTTTTCTAAACATGCAATGTTAGATTTAAATGAATCTTGTTCTATATGCATGCAAGCAATGTTCTTTTTCAAATTTTTATTTTCCTTTTTAATCATGTCATATTTCTCAAGAATTGTTTGGCAAAATGAAGTGAGCTCATCATATGACATGTCTACATCCTCATCATCAGATTCGGTAGTTACCTCAAGGGGGTTATCCCCTTGGACCATATAGCACTTGTTGGAGATGTCGCTTCCAACATCTGAGTCACTCCCCGCATAGTATAGATCCTTTTCGCCAAGGGAGAGGAGGGTGTTCCAACTACAAAAACCGATTCAATGTTAGAAACCCTAGATAGATAATCATCATTTAGGGTACATTTAAGAGCATTAAGGGCTTTTGAGTTAGCCTCAATGTACTTGCTATTATTAATATATGAATCATTTATGGTAGCGAGATAAACATGAATTCCTAAGGCTTTGAGGTACAATGACATCTTAACCTTCCAAATTTGGATGTTAAGGATGTCAAAGGTGGGTGGTGACATAAACTCCATAGTGTGTGTACAAATATTGTGATTAGCCTAAAATGAGGATCTTTAACTCTAGGTTGTTAGACCCAATATCAAGAGCACTTGGCTCTGATACCAATTGTAAGTTTACCTAGAGGGGGGGTGAATAGGTGATGGCTAATCTAATGGTCACTTAATGCCTAACTATGCAAATAATGCGGAAGCTAAAACAATTATGACCTATTTAAATCTTTTTACACTAAACACTATGTATAATACAAGAGTGTAGCCGAATTCCTTTGCAAGGCTCTGGACTAACCCCTCTTGATTCCCCTTGAATGGGTTGAGGTGCCGCGTTGGCTCTCTTGGTTGAATACAAATGTTAGCAACAATCCCACGCAAGTATATCAATTAAGCTCACAATGAATATCTAGCATATAAAGATGAGCACAATAAAAGTATGCAAGATATAACAAGAGACAAAGAGAGTGAGAGAGAAAATAGCAATCGCAAACACAAGGGTATGTTTTGAGGTTCGAGCACACTTGCTCTACATCCCCGCCTTCGACACACGAAGGATTTTCACTATGCAAGATCCCAATGGATCTCTCCTCGGTGCCGCAACACCTACAAGCCCTCGGACTCTCTAGTCCCTTACACACCACAAGCCCACCGGCTCGCGAGGCCGCACCTCGATCAACAAGAGTTCGTACCCGAACCCGAAACAACCACGAGCACACTTGCCCGTCTCCTAAAGTACTAGAATGAAATCTTGGTGATCCAACACTTGATCACCTAACAAAAAGCTCTCACAACACAATCCTATGGATAGATTAGACAATGGATAGCTCAAGTGATTGTGAGAAAGTAAGGATGAAAGCTATGGTGAAAAACTCAAGAAATTCTCTTTTACACTCTTTATAAAAACTTCCCTTTAGATAGGAAATATTTTGCTCACTATTTTGTGGAGAAAACTCTTCTGAAAGTATGGGAAAAACTGGTTCTAAGAGTCTCTAAAATCTTAGCTCAAAACAATGACAAAAACCCCAATTTATAGGCTGCCAGAAAACTAGCCGTTGGGATCTGTCAGAGCTGTCGGTCGACCGGCCGGTCGACCGCCAACGGTCAAAAATCCGACCGTTGGAGCCTACGGTCGACCGCCCGGTCGACCCAGAAATCCAGAGAGCAGAACTCTCTGCTGCGGTCGACCGTCCGATCGACCGACAACTGTGCTGCCAGACACGCACAAGCCTGTGCACGTCGGTCGACCGTGGGTCGACCGGACCATGGTGCGGTCGACCGCTCGGTCGACCGGACCAGCCTGTCAGCCAGTTCCAGGTCTGGAAAACTGGTTTAAAAATTTATTTTAAAATCTTTTAACACTTATAAAAATTCCATAAACATGTTTTAACATTCTATATTGAAAACCAAACTTGTGATAAAAATTTTCAAGACATATATCAACATATTCATATCATTTCAGCGTCTTGCAAATTTTATCAAAAATCAAACACATGTATTTTTCAAACTTGGTTTCATAACTTCACAAAATAAAAAACAATATTTGATTTCATTTTAAAGAATAGTGTGTATGGATATGATCCACTACACAATCATAATGTAATATCTATGTTTTTAACATTAAGCTCTAAATAGGGTTTTGGTTGAAACATATAACTTTGAATACCAAAAACCAAAACTATGTTTTTCCAAAAAGAAAGTCTTTTCTAAATCTGAAAATTCTTTTATGAAAAGACAAGTAAATCAAGAGTGTGTGTGTGATATATACTTGAGCAATCCACCAATTATTCTATCCTTTACATTTTTCTAAAACATAAATCTTATACCTAGACACAAGTCTTGATCTTGAAGTCTTCACTTGAAGTCTTCTCATCTTCTTGACTTGGTCCAAGCTTGATCCAAAAGCTCCTTGGATCACACCGTGCTAGCTCCAAATCTTGACATATTATCCTTTGTTGAGCTATGCACCTACTAAGATCTTGATAATGAATCTGTCACTAATTAACACAAGATCATTAGTA